>JAXIVJ010001224.1:55000-147184 GCA_036785665.1 Chirona hameri
CCTATCAGGACGCATCATACTAAAAACTAAATTGATTTGATGTACCTATCCAATGGGGAAAACCCGATCTCAATCGGAACTTTGGACAAAGTTATTAGCTTCCGAAAAGCGTCTGTATGGCCGTGTCGGGCCCTGTCGGGCCGGGTCAAATGTAAATTTGACTAGTAAGTTGACGAGAAACCTCACGGGCGCTTCGCGCCCGCTCAGTAATCATACATATACATACATTGTAAATTATACATTGTATATATTAACACGCGCCCTGGAGGGGGGGGCGAAATCCGCCCACCCCTCCGGTTTTTCGAGGATAGCGCAAAAACGGCGGCGCGCAGCGCCACCGTTTTTTGTATACCTGTTTAGAAATGAACTTTCCGCATTATGTAAAATTCTTGGGTTCGGGTCATCTCAGGTCAGGTCACCAGCCCAGGTCAAGTGATGAACTCAACTCCAAAACGTTTGCAGTAGTACTACAGCTACAGTTTTACGCCGATCGGTTTAAATCTTTCAGGACTTCATAAGGTCATAGATACCAACAATTTGTTCATCTCGGATTTCTAATATCGGTGACCTAAGGTCAGGTCAATTTTGTGACCGCCAATACTGTTTTATCAATAACTATCGACATAATGAAGATAGAGAAGAGAAAGTGGTACCAATATGTTTGTCTCGTCGAGACACGTCTCCCACCAACTTGGGTCACCACTTGACCTCGACCTGAGGTCAAATTTATCAGTTGACCTAACCCGGTCACCATGGAATCCAGACAACCCTCTCCAACACCGAATCCAGACAACCCTCTCCAGCACGCTGGGGCGTTGCCCTCCCGTGTAGGACGCCACACCTCACCACAGCGCAACAGAACGCTCGCTCAGCCGCCACGCCAATTTATCGAACCACCACGACTCAACGAGAGGCAAACCAGACGAGCGTGTGTCACACACCCGGACAACAACACCGCATCAGACGGCGTTCCATCGGAGACGACGACGCGCGGAAAACTGTCACTGGAGCTGTTAAATGTTCAGTCCCTTCTTCCAAAATTACCGGACATTCGCACTGATGTTTCCCTTCGGTCTCCAGAAATGCTATGTTTTACTGAGACCAATCTGAAGTCAACGACGCCAGACCGATTTATTACAATTCCAGGGTATCGCCTTTTTCGGCTGGACAGAAAAACAGGACGTAAAAAATCTGGAGGAGGGGTCGCAATATTTGTGAAGGAACATTTATCCGCCAATATAATTAAAGTGAAAACGACTGGATCAGACTCTCATGTAGAGGCGCTCTGGGTCAAGGTGAAAATTGACAAAAAGAAAGCAGCCACTTTGGCTTGTGTCTATCGACCACCTTCATCAAACCACGCTCAAATTCAAGCGGATTTCAACGATTTAGAGGAACAAATCCAACAAATAATTACGGCCTCTTCATCTCACCGTATCATTTTAGCGGGTGATCTGAATTCAGACCCTCAAACAAATCCAGCAGCAAATGAAAGGCTTCGGGAATTAGAAAGGTACGGGCTGAACTGTGTAGTACGCGAACCTACCTTTTATCGTGACCGTACGCGCTCATTACTTGATGTTGTGCTGATGTCTGATTCGTTGTGTAACGACCAATCACTAACAATGTGTTCTGTCCAAAAATGTGATTACGCGAGTCACCACCGTCGCGTATGTGTGGGAGTAACGGTGCCCCGAGCCAGACAAAGGGCGCAGTACAGGACGGGCCGGAGATGGCGAACATTCGATAATGGTGCGTTTTTGACTGATGTAAGGAACATTGGATGACACTCTGTTGTAAAACAAAATGAAACATGTCAACAGCAGTGGGAGGCTTTTTCAAATACGCTTAACGAAATGTTAGACTTCCATGCTCCTATCAGAAAATTTAGAGTTCACAACCCCCGTCCCCCACCGGTTTCCAATGAAACCCTCAATCTGATGAAGCAGCGCAAACGATATAAAGAAACAAACGATCCAGCGTATCAGGAAATCAACACATTAACTAAACGGGCGATTCGCAAAGACTGTCGGGCAGATATAGCAAACCGCGTCCTCAACTCACATCCTCGTCATTGTTTCAGAAATTAAAATATGTAATTGCACCTAAACGTGGATACACAAAGCAACCGCAAAATTTAACACCAGATGACCTGAACGATTACTTTACAGCAGTAGGTACACACACTAGAGACGAGGTGGTTGCCGACTTCGACCGTTCGGGCCGAGAGAAGCTTTTTACTCGACTACCTAGGGTCAACGCAGGGTCAATGAGGCTCACACCAGTCACGTTGACTGAACTAAGGTGTGCTTTATTTTCACTACCCAACAAAGACTCTTCAATAGAAGGCGACGTCCCAATCCAAATTTTAAAACTGACATTTGATGCAATTGGACGCTACCTTTTACGTATCATTAACACTAGCTTTGTCTCTGAAACCGTGCCCTCTGCCTGGAAAAGGGCGACCGTCATTCCTCTATTTAAAAGAGACGATCCATCTAAAGCATCAAATTTTAGACCTATCACGAAAGTTCCTGGTATATGCAAAGTAGTAGAAAAGTTAGTACAAAAACAGTTGACAAGCTACCTCCAGAGCCAAAATCTATTGAGCGAAGATCAACATGGTTTCTTGCCGCAACATTCGACATGTACCGCCCTATTGACAATGACTGACGAAATTCTCAGGGGCATGGATCGATCCCAAATTTCCATATTGGTTCTCATTGATTTGAGTCGCTGCTTCGATGTTATTGATCACAAAACGCTCATTAATAAATTAGAATTGTTGCAAATTTCATCAGGCAGGTTTAAAAGCTACCTACACGGACACGTACAACGGGTTAAAGTAGGGGAAAGTTTTTCAAAGCCACTTCCTATCACAATTGGGACTTTCCAGGGTACTTGTCTCGGCCCATTACTGTACAACATTGCTAGCAACGATCTCGCATGCCACATTCCAGCTAAAATCAATGGCTTTAAGGTCACATCGGTGCGTTATGCCGATGACACACAGCTCGCTGTCACAGGCCCTCGAGATCAAATTGGGGAACTACAAAGGAGCATGGAAGAGTTGCTAGTAACGATGTCAACGTGGTTCCAACAACATGGCATGAAGGTTAATGCGGCAAAAACTGAATTTATTTTGTGTGGAGACAGGAGGCAGTTAAAGCGTATTGCGCAGCCCCCATTATTTTTATTTTATGGGAGAGCGAATTCAATGTTCCAACAAAGTCAAAAATTTAGGAGTGGTGATGGATGAAACATTGTCATGGGAATATCATATAAAAAACATCACTGATCGCTGCTTTGGAATTTTGATCGGATTAAGCCATGTAAAGCATGCCTTGCCCGCTGAAGTGTTGCCGCGCATTGTCGATTGTCTGGTGCTATCACATGTGAGATACTGTGTACAAGTGTATGGTAGTGCCAGTGTGACGTCTCTTAAGAACATCCAAAAAATCTTAAATTTTGCCGCACGAGTCATATCAGGACGCAGGAAATACGACCACATCTCTGATGTATTGCGTGAATTAGGTTGGCTAAATGCGTTAGATTTAGTAAAATACTCTGACTTGTGCATGTTGCATAAGGTTATAACTAGAGCGAAACCTTCGTCGTTGGCGTCGCGCATCCAGTTCAACTACGAAATACTGGAGCGTGATACCCGACAATCGAAACATGCCTCGACCTAGAAACAATCACGGAAAGCGCACATTCTTGTATAGGGCTAGCCATTCATACAATGCGCATATTTAATCTCAGTGTGTTCTGAATGCAGTGTCGCCCATTAGATTTTACACTTGCTCAATAATTGTACGATGTCGGCAAAACAGGGCAAACTGTTTTAGCTCACTTTTTACTGTTTTAGCTCACTCATTTTTATGTTCATGTATGGAAGACCGAAGAATAACCCTGTCGTGTGGAACGGTCTGTTTACGTTAATACATACATACATACATACATGAGTATGATTCGAAGGGCCTTGACAAGACACACGCGATGGTGTAAACATTATTGCTTTATCGTTATTAGGTAAAAGGTTATTTGCAAAAAACTGTTTTGAAAACAAAATCACCTTTTTGACATTCAATGACCTCTGGAGCCTAAACTATTGACCTGAGCTCAAATCTGAGGACACCCATGTCGATTGCATTTTGCAATGACTTTCGATTGCTTTTTCCGTTTGCTGCTAACTATCATAGTTCCCGAGATATTTGGGGGTGTTCGAACCGAAGTCTTGAAAACTTGAAAATCTGACCCTTGATGACCTCTGGTGACCTCAATATTGACCTGAAGAAAAAAATTAACAAAATACTTTCGAAAGAGCTTGTCTCGAGCTATCTAACGTCGTTTTCCGCTTGACGCTACGTTGCGTGGTTTTCGAGATCATGGGGGGGCGAAATCCGCCCCCCTCCAGGGCGTGTAATTATCAGAGGCCCTCCAGGGCGCGTGTTAACACGCGCCCTGGAGGGGGGCGAAATCCGCCCACCCCTCCGGTTTTTCGAGGATAGCGCAAAAACGGCGGCGTGCAGCGCCGCCGTTTTTTGTATACCTGTTTAGAAATGAACTTCCCACATTATGTAAAATTCTTGGCCTCAGGTCATCTCAGGTCAGGTCACCAGACCAGGTCACGTGATGACCTCAACTCCAAAATGTTTGCAGTAGTACCACAGCCACAGTTTTACGCCGATCGGTTTCAATCTTGCAGGACTTCATAAGGTCATAGATACCAACAATTTGTTCATCTCGGATTTCTAATATCCGTGACCTAAGGTCAGGTCAATTTTGTGACCGCCAACACGGTTTTATCAATAACTATCGACATAATGAAGATAGAGAAGAGAAAACGGTACCAATATGTTTGTCTCGTCGAGACACGTCTCTCAATATGCAACATGACCAACTTGGGTCACCACTTGACCTTGACCTGAGGTCAAATTTCTCAGTTGACCTAATCCGGTCACCATGAATATGATTCGAAGCGCCTTGACAAGACACACGCGATGGCGTAAACATTATTGCTTCATCTTTATTAGGTAAAAGGTTATTTGGGGAAAACAGTTTTGAAAACAAAATCACCTTTTTGACATTCGATGACCTCTGAAGCCTAAACTATTGACCTGAGCTCAAATCTGAGGACATCTATGTCGATTGCATTTTTCAATGACTTGCGATTGTTTTTTCCGTTTGCTGCTAACTATCATAGTTCCCGAGATATTTGGGGGTGTTCGAACCGAAGTCTTGAAAACTTGAAAATCTGACCCTTGATGACCTCTGGTGACCTCAATATTGACCTGAAAAAAAAACGAAATACTTTCGAAAGAGCTTGTCTCGAGCTATCTAACGTCGTTTCTTGCTTGTCGCTACGCTGCGTGGTTTTCGAGATCATAGGGGGGGGCGAAATCCGCCCCCCCTCCAGGGCGTGTAATTATCAGAGGCCCTCCAGGGCGCGTGTTAACCCTATTACTGTCGGGCTAAAACAAATACGAATATGTCGGGGGGGCTATTCGGCCCCTTCGTATCTCGGAAATCGCTGGACCCATTGTTTCCGGGAAAGCGGCAATCGATTCCTTGGAGCATGAATTACTTTACTATATTCACTAGTGGCCGGCAATCCGATCGGGACATTGCCTTGGGGTCAAAATCGTAATTTGTTTTTACCCCCTGGGGGTTCATTTTGCCCCCATCGGGGTCGGAAACCCCACTGGATTTGCTTCCGCTGTACCACGCATGTGACCTGCGAGTATCAAATCTGTGTCGCCAACCGTCTGGCCTGTAGAGGTGGTCAACGTTGTTTTGAAGAGGTACAGGTGGCACCAATCGACTCGCGACCGGTACCAGAATCTGTCAGCCGTTTTGCCGCATCGAACGGTGTTACTCACGTCAAAATCGGTCCAGACGTTTGGGCTCCATGTGGTCATATGCTCCGTGGACAGACAGACAGACAAACAAGCTCCTCCCACTTTCCGAGAGAGGTGGAAATCTTCGAACTCCGAAAAACATGTAAACATGTTTTTCATCTTTCTACGATTTTGAATATATATGCAAAATGTTGTCATGGGTGGATACAGACCTAGCCAAAAAAGGGGGGAAACGTGCATTTTTAGATTCTTTGTCCTGAGACGTTGTTCGAACGCAATGTTTTTATGTTGTTGGATTTCGCCACCTAATTGTATGCTCTACCATATACTCCTTTTTAAAGTTTGGGGAAATTAACTCAATGGGGTCCTCAGGGAATTTCAAAGGGGGGTATCTAAAGATGTCACGATAATATTTTTGCTGCTTTTATTTTTGTTTTAGATCCTTATTACGAGCGAGCACGAAGCGCTCGCTCGTCCTTCCGTGGTATATGGGAAAACAATATGAATATGAGCGGCCCGACCCGGCCCCAACCGACCCGGCCCAACCCGACCCGTGGCGACGCTTTTGAGAAACTCATATATCTGCAACCACACGTCCGATTGAAAAGCGGACTACTTTGCTGAGCAGCCCCATCCAATCTACCCTGTTTGAGACCGGTGCCGACTCATGTGGGTGACTACCACTACGCGTGGCGCGTGCCGCGTGAGGGGTGTTGAAAAGTGTTTTCTCGCAAAAACTCAGCAGCGGCTGAGCAGATTGTGTGTAAATTTGCTGTGTGGTTAGGGACCCCTCAGCCGCCGCCTTCCCACAAGTCAGGGGTGGGGGTGCTTCTGCATGTGCGCACGTGCTCTCCCTTTTTGTATCTCAGAAACTAATTTCCTGATGGAGTTGAAATTCGCCATACTTTTCTTTCGCGCTCGCTCGTTCATCGCCAACTACGGCGTCTTACTGATAATTACGAGCGAGGCGCTCGCGCTTGACCTTTCGTGGTATATGGGAAAAATATGAATATGAGCGGCCTGGCCCGGTCCGGCCCGGCCCGTCGCGACGCTTTTGAGGAGCTAATATCTCTGCAACCGCACGTCCGATTGACAAGCGGGTTTGTTTGCTGAGCAGCCCCATCCAACATAACCTATTTGAGACCGGTGCCGACTCATGTGGGTGACTACCACCGCGCGTGCCACGTGCCGCGTGAGGGGTGTTGAAAAGTGTTTTCTCGCAAAAACTCCGCTCCGCAACGGCTGGGCCGATTGTGTTCAAATTTGGTGTGTGATTAGGGACCTCTCAGCCGCCTCTTTCCCACAAGTCAGGGTTGGGGTGCCTCTGCACGTGCGCACGTGCACACCCCCATTCTATATCTCAGGAACGGCTAAGCAGATTGTGTTCAAATTGTGTGTGTGGTTAGGGACCTCTCAGCCGCATCTTTCCTACAGGTCAGGGGTGGGGTGCCTCTGCACGTGCGCACTTGCACACCAGAGGTGCAAATACCTTCCAACTCACCAACGAGCGTTTGTGGTAACAACCGGGTGGAATCATCTGAAAAAGGGACACATTCTTGATAAGAAGATCGATTTCCACAATTCAAGTTACTTCGATGATTCCGTGTCCAATTTGACACCCGTGAAATGCTGCCACAAGAGCAGTCGCTGATTGGTCCAAAGGGCGCTGTGAGCATGTTCTGAATACAATTATTTCGATACAGCCCAATATGTGCGCCATAGTCGCCGCAATATTGAGAGGTAGCGGAGGTAGCAAAATCTTTCCAACTTTGTGCCACCCGTGTGACAGCCCCATGTTATCTTCCATTGGACGATTGAGTTCTTTGGAAGCATTGGTGAGAGTTTGTGTGACAGGCTGTGAGCGTGACAGGCGACGTGTTGGGGCGGTTGATTGCCCTTTTCGCGTGCCTTCGTCCCGTCAAAAGATGTGTTGCGGGTTGGTTGCGGCTATTCTGGGTGTATTTATATTAGACAGACGGTCTTTCAAGAGGCATAATCAAGTGAAACATGGAGGCATGCCGATCAAGAGTACTAATGATTCGTTTGGCGATGGTGGACGTTTAATGAGTTGGGTTGTCCAGAATGTGACCAAACAACAACCAAACCCAAGTAAAGGTGAGTGTCGAAACTTAAATAGATAGTCATGTTTGTAAAAATAGGGTACAATCCTAATTTCGGACGTGTGCTTATTTTGTTCAATGCCTATTTTTGCTAACATATTATTACCTACTAGCAGGGGTACCCATGCATTGCCCGGAAAATTAAACACTTGAACCCCAGACACGTCTCAAGATTGGACTTCTCACGGGATCACAACCTGCTATTCGCTGTGAAGGTTTTAGTCAATGATAACCTGCTATTTGCTGTGTAGGCTTTAGTGTATTGGTAGGGTAAACTGACACACGACTTGAAACAAACAATGTTAGCCTGCTATTCGCTGTGTAGGATTTAGTGTATTGGTAGGGTAAACTGACAATTCCCGGACACGTCCCAAGATTGGACTTTTCATGGGATCACAACCTGCTATTCGCTGTGTAGGCTTTAGTCAACGTTAAAGGGACATTCCCACCTTAACACTAGTTTTGAGTTGAGATAGCTAAGTTAGTGGCCATAGAGCGAAACTTAGGGGGGTAACATTGAAAACAAACACAGTTATCTGGTCTAAGAGAAATTCAATTGTGATTTAAAATTTGGGCCTTAGTAAGGCCCACACATGGAGTTTTGTACCGATGACGTCAGCTCTCGTCATGGCCGGGTGTACTTGTTTAGAAAGAAACTTTGATTTTCTATGATCGCGAATCGCGATGTTTGATCGTTGATTGATGTGTTACGCCGTGCCATCAACATTTGACCAGTTTTAATCTTTGTAAGTCAATAATTTCCATTTAAGAGCAATCAGGTATGCATCGAATGCCCTATGTTGTGTGTGGCGAATCAAATATTTCTACTACGGTGTACAGGTGAGCATGGGAGGAGCTTCCCAGAAAACGTTGGTGGGGCAAAATGCCATATTGGCCGGATGTTTTACATTATTGAGGTGAAAAATTGCCATATTAATGCCAGGAAACCTTCAAATCTGACAAAAGTTGGTGGGGCATAACACAAAGTTGGTGGGGCAGTGAATAGGAACCATGTGAATAGGAAACTCCATCCGTGCAGGTGAGTCGTCATGCTATTTCATTTACCAACAGCCAACGGCCCAACATATTCCTATTTTCCTATCAACGTATTCACTAATTATGCTGTGATTATCGTTACAAATATCACAAGAGCATAAGCCAGACAAAAGGTAATTTGTTTAGCATTAGGATAAATCATTTGGGTAATCAGACGCCTATGACGGATACCTTTGCACAACATTGAGTGGGAAAATGTGCCACATGCCATTATTTTCAGATTGAAAAGAAGGGTTTGACACATTAAAAAAATAAAAGGAGGAAATTGTACTTCTCTGTTACCCTGAGGAGGATTTCAAAACACATTTCACCAAATAAAAGTTGCTTATATTGTATATAAAATGCTGAAACATGCCAATTTTCTGCATTTTTTTCTTCACATTTGGCAGGGCTAAGCCCACTACTATTCCACTGCAACTGTATCCGCCAGTGGTGTTCTATCAATATGTTTGCTAGTGATGATGTTCATTGTTCAGTGAGCAAAATTATAAATTCTGGAAATGTAAGGTTCTTTGACCAAAAATGATACAGGTAGGTAATCTTCGACTAAGGCAGGTACCTGTCAGTGCGCCGTGTAATTCACAGTATGGCAGCATATGGTAACATCATAAAAGCAGCTGCATTGTGCACCACGGCAAAATTTCCATATTTCTGCTGAAGAAGCCGTTAAACCTAACCAGGGTGTGTCAGGAAACAATTATAATAACATAATCAAACCTGACCTAACCTTTACAGCAATTACGGTTGCAGGGACCAACATTTGAACAATCCGCTCACTGCGCTGCAGTCCTACTGGGATCTGTTGCCCCCAGACCCCCAGACCATCTTGTAGACAAAACCTAACCCTACAGCGATCATAAGTTGTCCGATGTATTAATGCAACCTAACCTAACCTAACCTATTTATAATAATAAAGGCTTCATCAGAAGACATGGAAATGCTGCCCTGGTGCACAATGCCTCCGTTTTTCTGATGTTACCATGTGATGCTGTGACGTCATACTGTACATAACATGGTGCAATGACAGAAAGTGTGTTACCCTGTGTCTTACCCCATGTGACATGCCGCTGCATCAGCTGACCCCGTGTGACCTGCCACTGTGTCTGTGTCTGACCCCGTGTGACCTGCCACTGTCTGACCCTGTGTGACCTACCACTGTGTCTGAACCTGTGTGACCTGCCATTGCGTCTTACCCCGTGTGACCTGCCATTGCGTCTTACCCCGTGTGACCTGCCACTGTGTCTGACCCTGTGTGACCTGCCACTGTGTCTGACCCTGTGTGACCTGCCACTGTGTCTGACCCTGTGTGACCTGCCACTGTGTCTGACCCTGTGTGACCTACCACTGTGTCTGACCCTGTGTGACCTGCCACTGTCTGACACTGTGTGACCTGTCACTGTCTGACCCTGTGTGACCTACCATTGTGTCTGACCCTGTGTGACCTGCCACTGCGTCTTACCAAGTGTGACCTGCTGCTGTGTCTGACCAGTGTGACCTGCCGCTGTGTCTGACCCGTGCGACCTGCTGCTGTGTCTGACCCATGTGACGTGCCGCTGTGTCTGACCTGTGTGACCTGCTGTGTCTGACCCGTGTGACCTGTTGCTGTGTCTGACCCGTGTGACCTGCTGCTGCGTCTGACCCTGTGACCTGCTGCTGTGTCTGACCCTGGTTGTTGTACGCTGGTTGTTGTACTGAATGTTGGTGTGGTCGTGCCATGACCCGAGCCCCCCCCCCCCCCCCATGAGCTGACCGCCCATCTACCCACAGGCAGTGAAGAAGCGTCTGCCCAGTCCGAGTCGGAGCCGAGCTCAGCGACCAAGCGTCCCTCGGAGGAGGCAGGCAGAGCTGGCCAGCTGACCGAGCGCAACAAGGTGGCCGCCCGCTTCCGGCCGGCCTATTTCCCTTCCCTTCACCTGCGTTTTTGCCTGAAGCAGATCGTTCTCATTTAAATAATCTGGATGGCTGTGTTGTACGGTACCTTTTTTATTTTGCTCGGTAAAGGCTGAATAGGGACACTGTCGTGTGGTTTTGGTAACCAAAGGATGCATTTTGTCGCATTATTCGTGAAGGAAGCACATTTCGGTTTGATAATAGTTGATCAGGTTGTTGCATCTGGCTAGTCAAGGGTGGGCACAATGTCGTGTATGATACTGTTAACTGTTTCCTGCACTGCGATACGAAAATAAATGTAGAAAGCATTACACTGTCTGCGAAATAAAATCATCAAGAATAGAAATCGAAATATCAAACGGAAGATTTCGTGATCAGTGTCCTAAGTATGCTGTATGGTCTGTACTCTGTACACACATTTTCAGAGAAATCGAGATACACGGCGGACCTTCGTATGTATGACCGTCCGTATTTCGTAAGATACGAAAATCCAAGACCAAAAACATTGGATTCGTGATCAGCGCATCGGATATGGTTTGTGGACCAGTTTTCAGCGAAATCGAGATACCCGGCGGACCTACGTATGCATAGGCGTAGGAACGAACAGGGGGGGGGGGCAGCCGCCCTCCCCCCCCCCCCCCCAACATTTTTGATTTTACCATTACGCCTATGGGCGTTGCATGGAAATAATCGACTTCAGAATGCCTCCGGACCCCCCCCCCCCTCCCAACTTGAACATAGTTCCTACGTCCCTGTTCGTATGTATGTATGACCGTCCGCATTTCGTAAGGTACGTAACAATCCCAGATCAAAAACATTGGATTCGTGATTAGCGTATCGGATATGGTCAGTGTATCAATTTTCAGCGAAATCGAGATGCCTCAAATATCAAACTACATTTCGAATAAATCTGCTCCTAGTTTGACGGTGGTGTACGAAGACGCATACGTTTCAATGGTTGGTTTGTTTTGTATTCAAAGCGCCAGAATTGTCTCGAAAGAATGTGCCATACTTTGGCAGCGTAAAGGATTTCTATATAGCTCTCTAGAGCTCAATATGACGTCATCATACCAAATTTAAACAACTTAATTTTTAACAAGTTAAGTGTCGTTTTCGAGAAAAAAACATATCACCATCGTTTTCAGCAGCACTTACTTCCTATTTTCGGGTACAACCGGCGTATATTTGACAACTTTCAGAAAGGTGGCAAGGTCCCTTTAACCTGCTATTCGCTGTGTAGGTTTAAGTCAATGATAACCTGCTCTTTGCTGTGTAGGCTTTAGTGTATTGGTAGGGTAAACTGACACACGACTTGAAACAAACAATGTTAGCCTGCTATTCGCTGTGTAGGCTTTAGTGTATTGGTAGGGTAAACTGACATTACCCGGACACGTCCCAAGATTGGACTTTTCATGGGATCACAACCTGCTATTCGCTGTGTAGGCTTTAGTCAACGTTAACCTGCTATTCGCTGTGTAGGCTTTAGTCAACGTTAACCTGCTATTCGCTCTGTAGGCTTTAGCCCTCGCCCTACGGGAGCTTTTTCCACTTTCGCCCTACGGGGGGGGGGGCCTGACAGACTCCCCCCTGTTAACTTCCAAATCAAGCAACTTAGAGCAATACGGTAAGAACCAGCATATTGCCTGTCATGAGAGGAATCTAACACTATGCGATTTTTAGGTTTCAGGTCAACGAGTAACCTTCCAGGTCAAGTGAATGACCTCGGATTTACCACGTCCAGAACAGCGATGCTCTTCAGAAAACCTCAAAATTAGAAGTTGATAAATGTAAATAAAAAGGCATGTTCCTAGACCAGTGTTGGCTCAGAAATACAAAAAAAAAAGTAATTATTTGTTCGTATCTTGTCTCAAAATGTCAAAAAAGTTATTTTAAAAATGACGTCATCAGTTTCTTACACTTAGGAAGCCATCACTCAGTCAATAATTGAGATATTGCTTTGAAATTTGGTATGGGTATTGTCCATACTAAGTTATCTCACATATAATCCGGTTTTTCTAATATCTTTGAAAATTTTGATTTTGTGGGGATTTTTCAACAAAAAAATCGTTCTTTTATTCTAGGGGTCAAAAACCCAAAATTTTGAAAATCCGAGACTGCCATTTTAAAGGGAATGCCATTTGGTATCTTTGGTGAATTGAGTTTGCAATTTGCTTTAAAACTCTGTTTTCTACAATTTTTCAAATATTTCTCTTTTTTTACCAACATGACGTCATGAAAACATTATTATCTCCCAAAACACTTAACTAATTTCAAATAAATTTGTTCAGCCTACGTATAATTGTTGTAAACGCAGCTACCAAAAATGTCAGCAAGATGCACCCAATTTGTCAAAAGTTATTCAAGAAGAACCTCATGGGGGGGCTGTCTGGCGAGGGTTAGTGTATTGGTAGGGTAAACTGCCACACGACTTGAAAAAAGTTATCCTGCTATTCGCTTTGTAGGCTTTAGTGCATTGGTAGGGTAAACTGAAATTACCTGGACACGTGCCAAGATTGGACGCTCTTCCCAGGTTGCCATAAGTCTACTCAAAATGCCTCCTGTTGTAACAATTTAGGGGAATATGAAAAGTCTGACTTTCTAACTCATGAGATATTGGTTTGTCATATTTCAGTCTGATTGGGTATATTTAATAGCAAATTGTTTAATTTTTTGATGAAATTTGTTTAAGCTAGTATTTATTTTGTAGCATTTATTATTATTTTATTTAGTATTTGTTTTAAATATTTCAGTATTTCTAGCCTTGTCTCACTCACACCTTCAACTGATAATGAAATATGAAATGAAAATGAAATGAAAAAATATATGAGGGTTAAAGCTCCAGATCAGCGTAGACTTTTGAATTGATGGACGTGTGTTCTCATATCCAATGTATTTTTGACATTGTTCGTAGCTATGTGCGGACACTTCATACCTAAGCTTATCTCAAGTTGCTACGTTTTGTTTTGTATCAGACATGCAAATGCTTGGTGATGTGCTCATACCCGTGTTTCGCCGTTCAGGAGATGTGGCGTTTACAATCGTTAGGTTCTGTATAGTTGCGCCTGCAGTCATCTGTGCACATAAACAGGCCCTGTGCGATCAGTTACGTAGCCACTAGGGCCAAGGGGGGTGACTTGGCCCTCCTGAGCAAAACAAAATATTACACTAGATAAAATGAGATTCTCTGACGACCCGACCCTACCCCCCCCCCCCCCCCCCATCTAACATCATATGGCTGAGGAGCGAAATTTGTTTCTACCACCTACCACCGACGTGACCCCATCCCTGATAAAAAATCCTGGCTATGTGCCTGCGTGTGACACTTTCTTTGTGTTGTCCGAAATTTTGTGACAGACAAAAGGGTTTTTGCACCTCTGTTGCACATTCCTGTTCTATATCTCAGGAACGGCTGAGCCGATTGTGTTCTAATTTGGTGCGTGGTTAGGGACCTCTCAGTCGCTGTCTTTCCACAAGTCAGGGATGGGGTGCCTCTGCACGTGCGCACGTGTTCACCTCTATTCTATATCTCAGGAACGGCTGGGCCGATTGTGTTCGAATTTGGTGTTGTTAGGGACGTTTCAGCCCCCACCTTCCTATAAGTAAAAGGTGGGTGCCTCTGCACGTGCGCACGTGTGCACCCATTTTTCTAGCTCAGTATCTACTTGCCCGATCGAGTTGAAATTCCCCATATATTTCCTTCGCGCTCGCTCGTTCGTCGCCAACTACGGCGCCTTACTGGACTTTATCTTTGCTTATTGATATATTTTGTTATGTAGTGTCACGCCATGGGTTCACAACAGAGTTTGTCACGGGCTCGGCCGGCCCTATGGGCCATGGGCTGGGCCTGGGCTGGGCCTGGGCTGGGCCTCAACTTTAAGGAAATCACCGGGCTCTGGACGGGCCTGGGCTGAGAATGTTGAAGCTCAGGTTAGAGCTGAAAATTTTCAACCAGCAGTTCACTTCCACAGCAACACACTGTTGCTGTGGCTGTGGCTTTTTCTTTGTTTTTGGTTAGCATAGTTGGTTCATTGTTTCACATTTATAGTATACAAGTAAATATGCTAGGATAGTGATTGCAAATTTTGTGAAAATATTTATATGCTTAATCTGAACGGGCCGGACTGGGCCTGGGCCTCAATATTATACATTTGACCGGGCCTGGTCCGGGCCTGGGCTTGGTGTTCATGGGCCTGGGCCTGGCCGGGCTGGGGGTTGGTGGGCCCGTGACGAACACTGGTTCACAATGCCCTCTAATCTCATCCCAGGGACCGCCTATGCCCAACAATACAATTTGATCCATGCAGATGATGTTGAATGAAATTACCCACTCAAAAATAACGTTCAAGGGGAACTAAACACAATGGGTGTGAACGGAGTCAAACACATTCCCCTCAAAAGCCGTTCCTGGAGTCGCCTGTAGGCATCCCAAAAATATAAAAATAACACAAGGTTTGCTAATAACAGCTACGAAGGTTTATTGAGTTCAAAATTTTATCTTTCAGATTTCGATGAAATATCAGTGACCCAAAATGCCTCCCAAAATACGTCCCTGAAGGTGCCCATGCGCAAAAATGCAAAAAAAGTAATTATTTGTTCGTATCTTGTCCAAAAATGCCATTTTTGGGGGGTTTAAATGACGTCATCAGTTTCTTACACTTAGGAAGCCATCACTCAGTTAATAATGGAGATATTGCTTTGAAATTTGGTATGAGTATGGTCCATACTCAGTTCTCTCACATATATTCTGTTTTTTTTTTAAACCTTTGAAAAGTTTGATTTTGTGGGGGTTTTTTTCCAAAAAATCATTTTTTTTCAATTTTAGGAGTTAAAACCCAAAAAATTTGGAAATCCGAGATTGCCATTTTAAAGAAAATGCCTTTTTGTATTTTTGGTGAATTGAGTTTGCAATTTACTTGAAAACTCTGTTTTCTACTATTTTCCAAATGTTTCTCATTTTTTTACCAACATGACGTCATTAAAACATTATTATCTCCAAAAATCCTTTACCAATTTCAAACTAATTTTTACAGCATACGTATAATTGTTGTAAACTCAGCTACCAAAAATGTCAGCAAGATGCACCCTATGTGTCAAAAGTTATTTAAGAAAAACCTCAGGGGGGGGGGGGCCTGTCAGCGCCCCCCGTAGGGCGAGGGTTAATGTTAATGTGTGTTATGATTATATTTTGTTGTGGATGTGTTTGTAGTGATCATGGATTTGTTTCAATACCGCTGATGATGAGCAATGTGTTTACGTCTACGAACGTCCCAAGTCTAGTCCAAAGTCTGTTTGAAATAGTACGCTGAGTGTGATGTAAGTTACGTTGCGCGTGGCATGGCTGAGTGTTCGGTGGCGGGTGGGTAGTGTGTAACTAGGTTATGTATGTATGTATGCGTTTATTAGGGCGCTTCCACGAGTGGCTATTACGGCCCAGTCAAAACATAAATCACATACATGAACAACCCCAGCATGACACAACACAAATGACACTACTTGCGAATGAAGTACATGCCACTAATCCTCGACATGTTCAGCTCGGAAGGCGCAATAGCTGCAATCGCGAGACAGAGCCGGTTACATGTTGCGGCAGCCTATTCCAGGACGCAGCGGCTCTGTACGGGAAGAGCCGCCGCGCGGCCGCCAGCCGAAAACTGGACAACTCGAGGACAGAGGTGCCCGCGGCGGTGGCGCGCGTCCTGCGCCACGAAACAGCGCTACGCGGGCGAAACATGTCACGCAGCGTTTTAGGGGCTTCTGTCACATGCAGACCGCGGTACACGTTCATTGCATCCCGACGGTACACGTTCAGTGCATCCCGACGGTACACGTTCAGTGCATCCCGACGGTACACGTTCAGTGCATCCCGACGGTACACGTTCAGTGCATCCTGACGGTACACGTTCAGTGCATCCCGACGGTACACGTTCAGTGCATCCCGACGGTACACGTTCAGTACATCCCGACGCGCAATCACACTCCTTATACTAGGCCAGCCAAGCGCCCGGAGAGCGAGACTAACATGGTCGTAGCGGCAAAGTCCAGACATCAGTGGAGCTGCAAAATGGAGGACGTTTTGTAACATGTCCAAGTGACAGTTGATGGCACCACCCCAGACTGATGAGCAGTACTGGAGGTTGAGGAAGATATGGGTCTGAACTAGGATTTAGGATTTCTGGGGACAGGTGGTGAGTGGTGACGAATTTTGTAGAAGGATATCATGATGGAATTGGTCCGACGCACGATGTAGGATATGTGTAGCTCCCAGCTCAGGGTCGGGTCGAGGAGAACCCCAAACATTTTAATTTGCTTTTCAGGTCGAATATCGACGTCATTTACTCTTAGTGCAACGTCTGCTGTCTTGGTAATTGAATTGCAAGTGCCAGGAAGAATGAGGCTGGTTTTGTTGGCATTCATTTTGAGACTATTTAGACTAAACCAGTGTTAGACTAAGACTCTGGATGTTTTCCTCGGCCCGTGACTTCAGAACCAAGAGGTCATCGTGATTGGGGGGTGCTAATTCAAGGATTTGGGTGTCATCCGCACAAGATAGGATGTGGCCATGTGGTAGGAAGCAGGAGCAGCTGGAAGGCCCAATACCTTTATGTTTTAGATGGCACGTCTCTGTCTGGTGATGGCGCTCCAGATGGCGCTGGGGGTCTCCCAGACAACGGTGGCTGTCGGTGAACGGACCACAGTTCAGATGACTGGATGTCTATGTGAACGGACTTCCCCAGAAAGGCGCCGGTGACTGGAAAGAGCGGCAACGAGTGAGCGCTTCGCGGCGGCGGCAAGCGGCACTAAAATAAATAAACAAAGGAATCAGGGGTGGTAAAGTGTTCTGTCCTTATGGATAAGGTTGGGGACAAAATGCTCCTTCTCATGAAGTAATCGGGGGTCATTTTTTTTCCAGTAAGAAAAGGATATTTTTACCTCAACATACAGTAAGCAGTGACATACAGTAACATACAACAGTTAACAGTAATAACATACAGTAGATCGTAGGCGACCAATCTTAGGCGACCCCCGCCCGCGCCGCCTCGCGTTTTTCAGCAGCTCCTGTTCGCGAAGCGGCGTCCCCTCGCCACAGGCCGGGCGTGCGAGCCGTCGGCCAGTGGGGCGGGCCGGCGCCCCGCACGCCCGGCCGGCCGACCGACCCCGCAGCTGATGCTGAGGGCCGGTCCCGGGTTAGCCCGGGTGGGGAAGGGCGGGGGCCTGTCCTATGCTACACAGTACTCTCCTGCTTACACAGTACGTCGGATAGGTCACTGTAGGTCTCGTCAAACTTCTTTATTCCTCCTTTACGCTCTACAATACATCTCTCAACAGACACGTACATGGAAACATAACGAGCGAAGCTTTCGACGTCTTGGATTTCTCCGGACCATCTACATTGCCAAATAAACTGCTTACCTAATAATATACACATGCGTAACGGTGCCGCCGCCCATTTCCCTTTTTTAGTTGCGTTTCCTAGAATAATTTCCTCCAATGTGAGAGTCTGGGGTAAGGACAACTTTCCCTGCAAGCGTGTCCAAAATCTTTTTGAGTACCTACAGCCCCAAAACACATGGTAAATATTTTCGTTTGTGTCAGAACAACGTTCGCACTTACTAGACTCCTTGATTCCAAACAAGCTTAGAGATCTATTCGTTGGCAGTATTCTATGCAGGATGCGCTATTGTAACCATTTTAGTTTTACGTCACTGGTGCTGGCAAAAAGAGACTTAAAGACAAGTGGCCATGATACCTGCGCACTCTGCGCACTCCCACTTAGTTTGCGCTTTGATAGGCTTGGAAACCTCACATGTTTTCATTAATATTGGGTATGCCCATTTAGCTATTTTGGTAGTCTTGTTTAGCGTAACGTAAATTTCTGGCCTTGCACTCTTGAGCCATCTGCCATGGCTCTCAGTGCTGCCCCCAATTCCACGCCTGTTATAGGCTGTTCTCCGATCTGAATTTGTTCCGGTGACAAGGGCCTAATATTGATTAGAAAAGCTTCCGGATTACTGTCAGATTGCAACTGGCGCGGCGCGTATAATTTTTCAAAATGTATGACAGTTTCTTCCAACATCTCATCAATCCTACATGAACATTTACCGGGTGCAGTGTTTTCAAGCTCTAACGATTTATAGGACGTTGGACCCTTTTTGTCGCGGATCCATTTATGAAAATATTTGGAGCCCTTTTCTCCGTATTGTCGCCAGTTTGCTTTGCATTGAAACATATTTATTTCAGTACGGTCACTTATTAGTTGGTCTCGCTCCTGTTTCAGTTTGGCCAGCTGGTCTTTTTCCTGGTCGGCTGGTTCGTCACAAAAGCTATTTATTTCATTTTCCAAAAAATCAAGCTTTTTCGCGTGCTCTTTTTTCTTCCGGCTAGAAAATTTACTGGATTCCCCTCGGACTGCGCATAACACAGTTTGGAAAACCGAGTGTTTGCTTACATCGTCTGTCTCATTAACTGCAATGGTCTCTTGTATGCATTGTTTAATGCGACCGACGTAATCCTCGTCGAGAAGTAGCGAACTGTTTAATTTCCAATAAGACTTTCCATGTGTAGATTTCCCAATCTGTACATCCAAAGTTATCATTTCATGGTCCGCCAAATAGCCATCCACAATGTCCGTGGTTGGCTTCGTCTGCTGGGACAGAAAGCTCTCACTAACTAGGAAAAAATATATTCGCGATTTACTCATAGGGTTACAGCGGTGATGTGTGAACTTTCTCCTTCCGGGATTATTTATGCGCCAAATGTCCACCAATTCTCTGTGATCCATGAACTGAGTAATCGTTTTTTTACATCTGTGATTATTTGCAACTCTTCGTGCTCTGGTTAACCTGTCGATTTTTTACGTCAAGCACAGCGTTCCAATCTCCACCCAGGATCATTGAATCACAATCATAACACGGTATGTTTTCGAAGAACTCGTCAAAAATTCCGGGATTGTCGTTGTTAGGCCCGTATATGTTCGCAAGAACGATCACTGTCTTATTGATCTCTACTTGCATGACGATATACCTTCCACTCGTACAATAGTTTATGCCTAGTGATTCTATCTTGCTGTTTGGGTTGAAAAAAATGGCTACGCCTCTACTCCTGTTGTCCCCGTGTGCGAAATAGCATTTGCCGCCCCACTCGTTCCTGATAATGTTTTCCAATTGCAAGTCACTATGCGTCTCCTGCAAGAATATCACCTCAACGTTCATATTCTTCAGCCACGTGAGTGAACAATTTTCTCCGCTTCGGCATTGCGCTACTTGTTGTTCTGAGCCCGTTTACATTCAAAGAAACTATTTTCGTAGTCATTTACTGTCGCAGGTGTTACCCCCGTAATGTCCCCGTCTGTCTCGCTCTGATCTCCACCAGAGATTCCAATACCTCCCCAAGGCGGCAGCACCGTCACATCCTACTCTATCGCTAACATGGACTAACAGTAAAATCGCTTGGGATAGTGCTCTCAACAACTGTCCTGCTTTCTTGTGCATCCAAGAAAATTCGAGTGACGCACAGTACAGCAATTACAACATTTTCGGCGGTGTTGTCACGCCGACGCCCCCACGGGCCCCTGGGCAGCGGTTCACCGAAACGGTCAGAGCGTAGCAGCGCAAATACAAAATGGAGCGAAACTAAAGGACACTCGCTTCGTCTTTATAGAACAAGAAGAATTAACGACGCACAAGGCTGAGGTATGACGCGTACAATACATGATCACTGCTCGCACGCCTATCCATTCCCGCCGTGACAGGTAGGGCGCATTGCACCCCGCCCCGGGCGGCCGGTCCGGCCCGCCCTCCCCCGCACTCCAGAGTCCAGCCCCGCATGTGACGTCACGATAAGCCGGGTCCCGGTCCCAGCGCGGGCGGCGCCCCGACGAGTCCGCTCAAAACATCCCTCCGACCCACACAGTCCACCACATACGCCAACGCGGCCCAGGCCGCGACCCCGCCCTCCCCCAGCCGCGGGGCCGGCCACCGGTCACCAATCACCGGGCACCGCCAACCGGCCGCCCGCTCTGACTTCGGCACGGCGCGGCGGCTAGAGGTGCCAGATTACCAACACAAAGCTTCATGCACCGTCGCGTTCAGTGCCTATCAGTATCACTCATCTGAGGCGGTGCGAGAATGCGAGCTAGCCGAAAGGGCTCTATGTAATGAATTTCTCGAGCGCCTCCTGCACGGAATCAATCCGCACGTTTTCTCCCGACTTCTTAAGCTTATAGTACACGTGGCCCTGTCGTGAGAATGCTGTATACAACTTCCCGGCTTTTTTGGCTTCGCCAAGAGTCCGGAGCACATCAGCGCGCTTGCGCGACAGACACTCGCTGATGTAGAATCTGCTCCCTCTCAGGTCTAACCTGTTCTGGTAGACCGTGTCTCGGATGGAGCCGGCCCCAGACTGCACGAACCTGCAGATGATGCGCGGGTCACCTCGTCCCGGCAGCCGGTGAGCTCTGTCGATGTCGTGCCGCGACACCGACAGGCCGGAGAAATGGCGGTGCAGCAGGTCCACCGCCAGCTGCTCCACGCTCTCCCCGGCCCCGGGCTGCTGACTGGCCGGCGGTTTCTTGGGGACCGCGGCACCCGACAGGATCAGCGACGGCAGCCGGGAGACCCGCTCATTTTCCTCCACCTGCGTCTGGAGCTCCCTGAGCTCCCGCTGGGTGTCCCGCACTGTCGCCGCCATCCCCGCCAGCTCCGCCTCCTTCTCCTCCAGCCGGTCCTCCACCTTCCGCAGCCGCTGTCCCACCGCCGTTAATTGATGCTTCATTGTGTCCTTGAATTCGTCAAAATCGGCCTGAATCTGTACGCGCAGTCTAGCGAGCGCCGTGTCGAGCATCACCTCGAACTTGTTCCATTCACTGCCAGTGTCTCGTGTCTTGAAGACACGCTGGCCCGGTGACTCGGACTCTCCTCTGCCCCGCTTGTTGGCCGCGGAGCTGTTGTCCATCTCGCGGACCATATCCGTCACTGATTGCTGTCGGCGCATTGTCTCGGCCCTGCTGTTTGGCGGTCCCGGGCGTGCCACTGCCGGCGAGTCCGCGCATACTGCCGACTCAGAAGTGACTTCCCTCTCCATACTCCTCGGGTTATGAAAACACTAAATGCACTGTCCTGTTCCTCTCACTGTTGCACTGTACCGTCGCAATGCTGGGCAGAAACGCTGCAGAGCCACCGTCACAGGTTTTCCGCCCGCCGCCCAGGGCCCGCGGCAGCGTCAGCCAACGGCGGTCGCCTGACCTGACCGGGTCACCCCAACGCTACACCGGCTCGCGGAGCGCAACGCACGCGACCGCTCCCAGCCGCGTCTCGAGCCGAACTAATGGAGATATTGCTTTGAAATTTGGTATGAGTATGGCCCATACTCAGTTTTCTCACATCTATTCCAAATTTTCGAATATCTTTGAAATTTTGATTTTGTGGGGATTTTTTCCCCAAAAAATCATTTTTTTGTGCAATTTTAGGGATCAAAACCCCAAAAATTTGGAAATCCGAGATTGCCATTTTAAAGAGAATGCCATTTTGTATCTTTGGTGAATTGAGTTTGCAATTTGCTTTAAAACTCTGTTCCCTACGATTTTTCTAATATTTCTCATTTTTTACCAACATGACGTCATTAAAACATTATTATCTCCAAAAATCCTTTACCAATTTCAAATTAATTTTTACAGCCTACGTTGAATTGTTGTAAACTCAGCTACCAAAAATGTCAGCAAGATGCACCCAATGTGTCAAAAGTTATTCAAGAAAAACCTCAGGGGGGGCCTGTCAGCGCCCCCCGTAGGGCGAGGGTTAATATTAATGTGTGTTATGATTATATTTTGTTGTGGATGTGTTTGTAGTGATCATGGATTTGTTTCAATACCGCTGATGATGAGCAATGTGTTTACGTCTACGAACGTCCCAAGTCTAGTCCAAAGTCTGTTTGAAATAGTACGCTGAGTGTGATGTAAGTTACGTTGCGCGTGGCATGGCTGAGTGTTCGGTGGCGGGTGGGTAGTGTGTAACTAGGTTATGTATGTATGTATGCGTTTATTAGGGCGCTTCCACGAGTGGCTATTACGGCCCAGTCAAAACATAAATCACAAACATGAACAACCCCAGCATGACACAACACAAATGACACTACTTGCGAATGAAGTACATGCCACTAATCCTCGACATGTTCAGCTCGGAAGGCGCTGCAATAGCTGCGATCGCCAGACAGAGCCGGTTACATGTCGCGGCAGCCTATTCCAGGACGCAGCGGCTCTGTACGGGAAGAGCCGCCACGCGGCCGGCAGCCGAAAACTGGACAACTCGAGGACAGAGGTGCCCGCGGCGGTGGCGCGCGTCCTGCGCCACGAAACAGCGCTACGCGGGCGAAACATGTCACGCAGCGTTTTAGGGGCTTCTGCCACATGCAGACCGCGGTACACGTTCAGTGCATCCCGACGGTACACGTTCAGTGCATCCCGACGGTACACGTTCAGTGCATCCCGACGGTACACGTTCAGTGCATCCCGACGGTACACGTTCAGTGCATCCCGACGGTACATGTTCAGTGCATCCCGAAGGTACACGTTCAGTGCATCCCGACGCGCAATCACACTCCTTATACTAGGCCAGCCAAGCGCCCGGAGAGCGGGACTAACATGGTCGTAGCGGCAAAGTCCAGACACCAGTGGGGCTGCAAAATGGAGGACGTTTTGTAACATGTCCAAGTGACAGTTGATGGCACCACCCCAGACTGATGAGCAGTACTGGAGGTTGAGGAAGATATGGGTCTGAACTAGGATTTAGGATTTCTGGGGACAGGTGGTGAGTGGTGACGAATTTTGTAGAGGGATATCAGGATGGAATTGGTCCGACGCACGATGTAGGATATGTGTAGCTCCCAGCTCAGGGTCGGGTCGAGGAGAACCCCAAGCATTTTAATTTGCTTTTCAGGTCGAATATCGACGTCATTTACTCTTAGTGCAACGTCTGCTGTCTTGGTAATTGAATTACGAGTGCCAGGAAGAATGAGGCTGGTTTTGTTGGCATTCATTTTGAGACTATTTTGACTAAACCAGTGTTAGACTAAGACTCTGGATGTTTTCCTCGGCCCGCGACTTCAGAACCAAGAGGTCATCGTGATTGGGGGGGGGGGTGCTAATTCAAGGATTTGGGTGTCATCCGCACAAGATAGGATGTGGCCATGTGGTAGGAAGCAGGAGCAGCTGGGAGGGCCCAATACCTTTATGTTTTAGATGGCACGTCTCTGTCTGGTGATGGCGCTCCAGATGGCGCTGGGGGTCTCCCAGACAACGGTGGCTGTCGGTGAACGGACCAGAGTTCAGATGACTGGATGTCTATGTGAACGGACTTCCCCAGAGAGGCGCCGGTGACTGGAAAGAGCGGCAACGAGTGAGCGCTTCGCGGCGGCGGCAAGCGGTACTAAAATAAACAAACAAAGCAATCAGGGGTGGTAAAGTGTTCTGTCCTTATGGATAAGGTCAGGGACAAATGCTCCTTCTCATGAAGTACTCGGGGGTCATAATGCTATCAAAAATCATTAAGTCATTCATGTGAAAATTTACTAAGCGATCATGTCCTTAGAAATTACTAATCGTCAAAACCACTTCAGATGTATTATTGACTTAACCCGCCATTGACTGGGGGGTGGCGTTTAACGCCCCCCCCCAAACCCTGATTAATTTTCGCAATAGCTAAAAGACTCATAGCGCTATCAACCTCAAACTTCGGATACCTTCTTATAGATCATTTGTACTTTTTGTGTGCAAAAATGAAGAAATTTCGTCGATTTTTTGTCTCGAGTTATAGCGAATTTAGTGACGTCACTACCCATACGTTTTACACCAAAATCATCTAAGCGTTTCCAGGCCGTACAAATGCTACATTTGAAGCAAAATGCAATACAAAAACGCCAAAAGATAGAAAATTGCAACGGCTACAAACCTGCTGTCTCTGATTTTTGAACATTTTAGTTTTTGATCCCCAAAAACTAAAAAAAGTTTTTTGGGGGAAGATTATCACAAAATCAAACAATTTCTAAAATATTTATTAAAAAAACGGAAAATATGTCAGAGTACCATACATAGGCAACTACCATACCAAATTTCAAACTGATATCTCTATTTTTTTGCGTTTTTTGGCTTTTACTGACTAGATAAGGACAAATAAATGCCACCACTGTGTTTCTGAGACAAAACTGGTCTAGCAACATGCCTTTTTTGTTTAGATTTTAAAATTTAAAATTTTGACATTCGGGGACCTGAATTTGACCTAAAATTTACATTTACTTCACGTAAATGAAGTCAGGCGGTAAAATGACTATCACTATCGAATTATACGTGGAACATAACTCATACAACATGTGTTGCATGACTTTCGTAGATATTTTCAGCATAGTGACCTTTTGTGACCTGACCTTGACCTTGACCTTGGAAAACAATCTCACTTTTGCTCATGCGGGATATGTATCATACCTTTGGCAGAACTTTGGGTGAAACTGGTCGCAATCGAAGGCTTTGGATGGAAAGTATGGCCCACAAACTCAAATACGCCGATTTTGACCTTTGACCTGACTGTGACCTGACATTTGAACTCACTTTGACATTTTTGAGCATGGCGTAGATTCGTCTCATTAAGAGCTTTCGAATGCCGTCTTGTGCGTCTCGCTGTGGTCATTGGTTCGGAAGATAACCAGGGGGACGTTAACGCCCCCCCCCCCCCAGACAGAGGCGTTATGCTCAGACCCCAGTCAATGCCGGGTTAATCACCATATTCATCACGTCAGTATGTATGTACATTAACATTTTTTAATTAGCAGTTGCGTTTCAGCTCTTGATAACCAATAATTTATATTTACATTAAAACAAAAATCCGAGAAAAAAAAATCCGGACGATGGATTCCCTGGGGCCTGGGGCCGGGGTATATACATGCATTTTCAATTGAATGAGTCTACTGTCCATCGTCAGCAGTGTTTGTCACGGGCCCACGAACCCCCAGGACGGCCCGGCCCGGGCCCATGAACACCAAACCCAGGCCAAGATCAGGCCCGGTCAAATTCATAATATTGAGGCCCAGGCCCGGTCCGGCCCGTTCAGATTAATCATATCATTATTTTCACAAAATTTGCAATCATTATCCTAGCATATTCACTTGTATAGTATAAATGTGAAACAAAGAACCAACAATGCTATCCAAAAAAAAGAAAAGAAAAGCCACTGCCACAGAAACAGTGTGTTGCTGTGGAAGTGAACTGCTGGTTAAAATATTGTTAAGCTCTGACCTGAGCTTGCGGGCATTACTTCAACATTCACAACATCAACATACTTCAACAGCCCAGGAACGTCCAGAGCCCGGTGAGGCATTACTTCAACATTCACAACATCAACATTCTTCAACAGCCCAGGAACGTCCAGAGCCCGGTGATTTTTTTCAATTTGAGGCCCGGCCCAGGCCCGGCCCAGGCCCGGACCAGGCCCGGCCCAGGCCCATAGGGCCAGCACGGTCCGTGGCGAACTCGTCAGGATGATGGATTTCACTGTTTTGGGACCCCCTCTACCTCGAAAACTAAAAGGGATAGAAAGACGGGGAAAAACATGTTTAAAAGCTCTCGACAAGCATGTTCAAAGGTATTTCAGATATGTTTTCTTCAATTCAATATTCAGCTCACCAGAG
Organism: Chirona hameri; assembly: GCA_036785665.1. Classification (NCBI taxonomy): domain Eukaryota; kingdom Metazoa; phylum Arthropoda; class Thecostraca; order Balanomorpha; family Balanidae; genus Chirona; species Chirona hameri. The sequence goes on from JAXIVJ010001224.1 coordinate 81,597, forward strand.
GTCATCAAAGGTCAGATATTCAAGTTTTAGGACTTCGCTCCAGATACCCCCGGCCACGGGGCATCACAGAAACTATGATAGCTAGAAACAAACAGAGAAAAGCAGTGGAAATCTCTTGCAAAAATTAAATCGCCAAGGTGTCCTCATATTTGAGGTCAGATCAATAGTTTAGACTCCAGACCTCATCAAATATTAAAAAGGCTATTTAAAAAAAAAAACAGTTTATCACGAATAGCTTTTTACCTAATAACGACAAGGCAATCATTTTGACGGCATCGTGCTTGAATAATCAAGACGCTTCGATTCATATTAGTGTTGACCAGGTAAGGGCAAATTAAAAATAAGACCTCAGGTCAAGGTCAAGTGGTGACGCAAAAAGGTCATGTTGCACATGGGAAGACGTGCCGCGACACGATAAACACATTGGTGTCAGTTTCACTTCTTTATCGTCATTATGTCGAGAGTTATTGACATACAACTGTTGGTGACCTCGGATGACCTTGGCTGACCCTGAAGGGGTCACTGAACAAAAATGCCACCTAGGTCATCAAGAATGGCCTATAATAACATGATCCAGAAGGAATTAAACTGCTATCTTGCGTCTCCTTAGAATAGGAAGCATTTGAATATTTCTCCTTTGACATATAATGGGGAGGTCACGAAATTAAACCGACCTTAGATCGCTGATATTACAAATCCAAGAGAAACGAATTGTAGATATAGGTGACCTTATGAAATCCTGTAAGTTTAAAACCAATCATCCCAAAACTGTGACTGGTACGACCACAAGTTTTCTTTGGGAGGTGGGGTCATGTGACCTGGTCTGGTGACCTGACCTAAGATGACCCGATTTTGTATTACATAATGTGGGAAAATGATGCACAAACAGCTGTGCCAAAAATGGCAGCGCTGCACGTCGCCGTTTTTCCGCTATCAGCGAAAAAATCTGATGGGGGTGTTTAACCCCCTCTCCTCCACCAGGCACGGCGCGGGTTAAAATATAGGGATGATGTGAGCATGCAGCTAGGTGTTAAGGTATTCATGTGAAGTAAACAAAAATGACCCCAGCTGTGCTGGGGTCATTTTTGTATGTGCTACTTTTGGTCGGGGCCACTTAACCCTCGCCAGTGCAGGGGGGGGGGGGTTGATGCTACCCCCTCGGTTTTTCGGGAATAACTCGTGTAAATATCAACCGATTGCGATGAAACTTTCAATACCCTACTTGTGAACAATTTACCACATATTCTGAAATTTGTAAGTTGTAGGTCACAGGACCCGAGACCATTGACCTGTTTTCAAGGTCATGTCGGGCGCAACTGGCGTCCCGTAGTATTGATCCTTGTAACTTGTGCAGTTTCATAGTGTTTGTTGTCCAGGAGCATATGCACAGGTGTTTCCAGGTGACAGTTGTTGTTTCCATTGAGATTGTGACCTCGATTGACCTTTTCAGAGGTCAACCGCGGTCACTGACCTCCGATGACCTCATATTACTTTTTTGGCTTCTGGCAGTTTCAAGTACATTTTGTGACGCTGATTTCAAATATGGGATCCATTTTATGTACATAATTATATGTTCCACTGGGGTCATGCGCCCCAACAGGTCAACCGAGGTCACTGACCACAAATTACCTGACATAACCTGACATGACCTTTTTTGGAAATTGGCAGTTTCTAGGACATTTTGTGACGCTGATTTCAAATTTGGCACAAATTTAGCATGCTCATTCGCGATTCTAGCTCGATTAAATTCAATTTATACGCATTTACAATTTGGTTGAATTTAGGGTCATTGACATGACCTCAGAGGTCACCTAATGACCTAGGACCTTAAAATCGGGTATCAATGGCTTCCTCTCGTGACAAGCAACACGCTCGTTTTTCAATCGAATATCTAGCCCAATCAGGGCCGAAACGCTAGGGGGGTGTACCCCCCCCCCCCCCCCCCTGCACGGTTACGCAGTAATTGGACGGTGCACGGGCAAGAGTTAAATCATTTTTACCACCCCTGAAAGCAATAACCCATGAGACAGAAAGCAATCAGAACTGAACATTAGCTGAACCAATCATATGAACTGACTGACCAACAATAACAAGAATAGTTCACAATTAGATTAGCATAAAGAGACTGATAATTTATCAGCGCATACCACATGTTTGATAGTCATAGTCAAAGTTATAGTCATAGTGATAGTCATAGTCAAAGTCATAGTCATAGTGATATTCATAGTGATAGTCATAGTCATAGTCATAGTCATAGTCATAGTCGTAGTCATAGTCATAGTCATAGTCATAGTCATAGTCATAGTCATAGTCATAGTCATAGTCATAGTCATAGTCATAGTCATAGTCATAATCATAGTCATTTATTAGAATTCATCCACGCGGTGGTTATTACGAATTAAGTCAACAGTTACCGGGTGTCCACAAATCAAGTGTACCTACTCAGACTTTTCTTAACCGGCGCCCTGGTGGGCCTCTGAGACAACTTCGCTATGGTGGGGGGGGGGGGGTCAAAAAGACCCCCAGTAACTCGAAAACAAAAGGTACTACAAAGACGCGGAAAAAAGCGTTCGAAAGCTCTGGACATGGAAATTCTAAGTTAATTCAAATGTTTGTTTCCTCAGGCGAACATTGAAGTCACCAGAGGTCATCAAATGTCAAATTTCACAGTTTTTGGACATGGGCTTCAAACATTCTTGAATATCTCAAAAAACTATGATAGCTAGGAAAAGTGAAATAGCAAGACATTGAAATTTACCATCAACATTGAGCCCTCAAATTTGATCTTAGGTCAATATTTAAGGTTCCAGATATCATGAAAGGTCAAGAAGTCTGATTTGGGCAAGACAGTTCTTCGAAAATAACTTCTACTTAATGAAGATAAAGCAATCCTGTTGCCACCAAACGGGGTTTATATCATCAAGGCACATCGTACTATATTACTTGTGACCTAGTTAGGACAAATTAAAATATTGACCTCAGGTCAAGGTCATTTGGTGACTCAAGTAGGTCATATTGCATAAAGGGCGACGCGTCTTGACGAGACAAACACAGTGATGCTATCCACTAGTCTCTATCTTTATTCTGTCAATAGTTATTAGCAAAACATTGATGATTACCTCAGATTACCTCATATGACCTTGCAGGGGTCACTGAGCAGCAATTGCACCTGGGTCATCAATAATAAGCTAAAATAACATGCTTCTGAAAGAATTGACATGATACCATGCAGATTTGTTGAATAGTAAGCATTTGTATATTTTCCCATGCACTTATAATGGGGAGGTCAAAAAATTCACCTGACCTTAGGTCACCGATATACAAAATCCGAGATAAGCGAGTTGGAGGTACTCATGACCTCATGATATCCTGCCAGTTTCAAATATTTCCGACCAAAACTGTAGCTTTGGCACGATCACAAATATTTTAGGAGGTAAGGTCACTTCAAGTGACCTGGTGACCTGACCTGACATGATCTGAAGCAAAACCTTCAACAAGGTGTGGGTCATTGATGTCCGAATAGCTATGCAAAATTTGGGGTTTCTCCGCATGTTTGGGGGCATGTTGCACATGGGAAGACGTGTCTCGACGAGACAAACACATTGATGTCTGTTTTACTTCTCTATCTTCATTATGCCGGGATTTATGGACAAAAAAAGTGATGGTGATGACCTCAAATGACCCAATAGGGCTCACTGAACAAAACTTACACTTAGATCATCAAAAACATCCTATAATAACATGATCCAGAAGTAATTGGACTAATATCATGCATATCCTTAGCATTTGTATATTTCCCCATTGACTTATTATGGGGAGGTTACGAAATTGACCTGACCTTAGGTCACCGATATCAAATTTCCGAGATAAACGAATTGTAAGTACGAATTGTAAGTACGAATTGTAAGTACTTATGCCCTCATGACATACTGTAAGTTTCAAACTGATCGGTGAAAAACTCTGGCTTTGGCAAAACTGCAAACATAACAACAAACACAAACATTCAGGTGGGGTCACTTGACCTGGTCTGGTGACCTGACCTGAGATGACCCGATGTTATTTTTTTCTTCTTCAAAGTGTGCGCAATTGATGTCCTGACAGGTGTGCGAAAATCCGGCGGTGAAAAACCTGAGGGGGGGATGGGCGGAAATCAACCCCCCCTGCAGTGCGCGGGTTAATATTTGTTTTATTAAACATCGCAGGATCAACATTCAAATATCATTCGACTTAGAATAATATGTCATAACACATTCACCCACAATGTTGACCATCGGCCATCACACCGTTCCCCAGCAGCTTCTTAACCCGCGAGTCATTGGGGGGGCTTATTTTGCCCCCCCCCCCTTTGGAATATTGGGAATATCTCAATAAATAATGCAGATATCGACGCCAAAGTTTCAGTACCTTTCCGGGCATCATTTTTACATATTTTGAGAAAAAATGAAAAAAGATCATTAGATTTTTTTGAGATAATGAATTTAGTGACGTCACTAAACACGATTTTGACACCAAAATCGGCTAAAGTTTGCCAGGCCGTACAAATGCCGCATTTGAAGCAAAATGCAATCGAAAAACTCTAAAAGGTAGAAAATTGCAAGGGCTACAAACCAGCTATCTCGAAATTGAAAAACAAATGTTTTTGACCCCACAAATGTCACAAAAAAAACGTTTTTTGAAAAAAATGCTCACAAAATCAAATTTTTCAAAGATATTGAAAAAACGGAATATATGTCAGATGACATATGGGCAACTACCATACCAAATTTCAAAATGATATCATGTTTTTTGAGTGTCATGGCATATAAATTATGGGTAAATCATGACGTCATATTTTGAAATTGCGTTTTTTTGTTTTTGTTGACCGGATACAGACAAATAAATGCCAGCGCTGTTTGTTTTAGATAAAACTGAAATATAAACATGCTTTTTTCATTTCGATTTATCAATTTCAAATTTTGACCTTCAGTGACCTGAACTTGACCTGAACTTGACACTAACTTCACGTAAATGAAGTCAGGTGGTAAAATGACTACCACTATCGAATTATACGCGTAAAAGCATCCATGCAACATGTGCTGCATGACTTTCGTAGACATTTTGTGTGTTGTGACCTTTTGTGATCTGACCTTGACCTTGATATTTTCAAGCAATCTCACTTTAGCTCATGTGGGATATGTACCATACCTTTGACAGCACTTTGGGTGATTATAGGCGCAATCGAAGGCCATGGATGGCAAGTATTGTCCATAAACTCAAATACCTCAATTTTGACGTTTGACATGACCGTGACCTGACATATGACCTGAATTTGACATTTTTTAAAGTTTGCGTTAGGTTTATCGCATTGAGCGCTTTCGAATGCCGCCTTGCGCGTCCCGCTGCGATCATTGGTTCTGAAGATACCAGGGGGGGGGGGGGGGGGTTCCCCCCCCCCCCCCCCCCTCCCCCCCCCCCCCCCAGTGAGTCGTGGTACAGAATATACCCCAGTGACTGCCGGGTTAAAGCACGTGCTCGAGGTGCGCAGCCCGGCGCGGCAGGATCATGGGCAGCAGGACCTTCTGCAAGTGGGTGATGGTGTCATCCACCATCCAATGCCTATTTTAACCCGCGCTTGACCGGGGCCCAGCAGAACACCATTGACCGGGGGGGGGGGGGGGGGGGCATATTTCCCAAGTGTGTAAAGCTGGCGGGCGTGTTTGGAAATAGCAACCACTTAGGGAGACATAAGTCAGTCAAAAATTTAGATATTGCTGGGGGGGGGGGGGGGCGAAGTCGTCCATACTTGATCGTCCATATCGTCCATACTTGGTTCTCCAATATTTCTTCCGGTTTGTTTAATATGTTGAAAAGTTTGATTTTCGGAAATTGTTCCCTCCAAAAAAAAAGATTTTGTGGGAACAATTTCCCAAAATCAAACTTTTCAAACATATTCAAAAACCAGAAGATATATTGGAGAACCAAGGATGGACGATGCCCCCCCCCCTCCCAACAAAAATAAAATAAAAGCACGATATATATATATATATATATATATATATATATATATATATATATATATATATATATATATATATATATATATATATATATATATATATATATATATATATATATATATATATATATATATATATATATATATATATATATATATATATATATATATATATATATATATATATATATATATATATATATATATATATATATATATATATATATATATATATATTATATATAATATATATATATATATATATATATATATATATATATATATATATATATATATATATATATATATATATATATATATATATATATATATATATATATATATATATATATATATATATATATATATATATATATATATATATATATATATATATATATATATATATATATATATATATATATATATATATAATATATATATATATATATATATATATATTATATATATATATATATATATATATATATATATATATATATATATATATATATATATATATATATATATATATATATATATATATATATATATATATATATATATATATATATATATATATATATATATATATATATATTATATATATATATATAATATATATATATATATATATATATATATAATATATATATATATATATATATATATATATATATATATATATATATATATATATATATATATATATATATATATATATATATATATATATATATATATATATATATATATATATATATATATATATATATATATATATATATATATATATATATATATATATATATATATATATATATATATATATATATATATATATATATATATATATATATATATATATATATATATATATATATATATATATATATATATATATATATATATATATATATATATATATATATATATATATATATATATATATATATATATATATATATATATGTTTAACTGACGTATGTCTCCCTAAGTGGTTGCTATTTCCAAACACGCACGCCACCTGCATACACTTTGGAAATATGCGACGGGGGGGAATAGTCCCCCCTCGTTATCGCCGGAACCAATTATCTCAACGAGACGCACAACACGGCATTTGAAAGCTCTCAATGAGGCACATCTAAAGCATACTCGAAACTTTTGAATTGAGGTCGCATATCAGGTCAAGGTCGGGTCAAAGGTGAAGATGGAAGCATTTGAGTATATGGACCATACTTTCCATTCAAGTCTTTGCTTGCGACCATGATCACCCAAAGTCCTCCTAAGGGTATAATACACATCCCGAATGAATTCAAATCAGATTGATGGCAAAGGTTAAGGTCAAGGTTAGGTCACAAAAGGTCACTATACGCAGAACATTTCCGAAAGTCATGCAATACATGTGTTATAGACTATTTTACACGTAGCATTCGATAGTGATGGTCATTTTACCATCTGACCTCATTTAAGTGAAATTAATGTCAGGGGTGGCGCCACAGATTTTTGCCAGGGGTGGCAAAATTGACTGAGTATGTACGCATGTATTCTCTACTGGGACAATGCTATTACGGAAGTATACAATACTTAACCTCGCGACAAACAAGATTAAAACCCAACACATTTCGTCCTATTTTTGTGTTATTAATTAGCTGATATCTATTTTTGCAAGTTCTTCAATTATATTTAGCACATTTTATTTTGATACCGGACCCATACATTATTACTAGCACCCCACGATGAATTAACTATGTATCGCGTTTTTCAGATGGTAGACATGTATCGCGTTTTACAGATGGTAGACAATTTATAATTCTCAAATAATAGCTTCTGTAAGTATAATCTTGGAACTCAGTACGTTGGACGGGAATTAGGAGAAGAAACGAGTATACTCGTTTCTTACATATATGTAAGGAAAAGTTTAAATGTTGAGGTGGGTAGAGGTAAAACACCGAATATAGTACAATTATTTTGCTATTATTTCGTAGTTGGTATAAACATTCAAGCTTATTAATGTCAAGACAATTATGACATATAAAGACATAGGAACAGCAAACACACAAACACTGGTGGACGCGTTTCGTCTTACAGAATTCCTCGGCACCGTATGATTAGACGATTAGAGCTGATTAAAGCTGTTCCTATGTCTTTATATGTCTTGCAAATTTATTCACACACATTCATTCACTACTTTCAAACGGCGTATGTGATAAACTTCTTTCAGAACAAAACTAGATATTATTAGATAAATTACAAAAACATCGCAATACACGAAGACATATCGCGTGAAAGAAACGTGCAAGCAACCAGCGCCCGACATGAATCGATGCAGGAGGCGACGGTTAGATATTGATAAACAATTAGTTTACCCCGCGCACTGCCAGTGGGGGCAGATATCCCCCCACACCCCCTGAGGATTTTCATGAATAGCGGAAAACGGCGGCGCGCAGAGCCGCCAAATTTGGCATGACTGTCTGGGCATCAATACCCCACATTGTGTGATACTTTTGACCTAAGGGTAGGGCTGCGGAGTCGACATAGTTTAGCAACTCAGACTCAGACTCAGACACCGGTCTGAAAAAATAGACTCCGACTCCGACTCCGACTCCAACTCCGACTCCGGTCTATATCCGTTCTCCAATCGCATGCTAAGCAATGTCTGCAATTCCATCTATTTTTCCGTTTGTTTTTATTCCTAACAGTATGGAGAACAATGCTGCGCCGCCCGAGCACGGGCGCGGCGTGCCGGCCGCGCGTCCAGCCCAGTCGCGCTCGTCTGCAGGCGGCGGAATAAAATGAAGATAAGAACGTGAGACCAGGACCAATGTGTATGTCTCGTCAAGACGCGTTCGACATTGTGCAGCACGACATACCTGGTTCACCACATGACCTTAAATTACCTTGACCTGGGTTCAAATGTTGAATTTGACTTAGGTAACCTGGTCACCATGGTATGATTCGAATCTCCTTGACGAAGCGAGCACGATGATACTAAAATGGGCGCCGTGTGACCGTAAGAGTCGGTGCGTCCAAAGCCCCAATCATCATCCGATGACGTGAAAAGTATTGCCCTTTCTTCATCAGGCGCAAATCTACCGCTAGTTGAGTCAACTTTCCACTCGATTCATTTTCCACTAATTTTCTTTCGAAAGGGGTGTAAAGTTAATGTCCCTAGGCCGACGACTATTCTACCGACGAAAGTAATCGCCAATTGCCAAAAAGTCGACTCCGACTCCGGGCTGGAGTGGGGGTCGGTAAGGTTTTAGCGACTCCGACTCCGACTCCGACCAAAACTGCTGACTGCGACCGACTCCGACTCCGACATCGACTCCGACTCCGCAGCCCTGTCTGAGGGTCATCATTTATTGTCGGGGGCTCTGGTGCCGACCCAAGAAGGGGAACCGAACAGAGTTCGTCACGGGCTGGGCTGGCCCTAGGGCCATGGGCCGGGCCTGGGCTGGGCCTCAACTTTAAGGAAATCACCGGGTTCTGGACGGGGCTGAGAATGTTGAAGCTCAGGTCAGAGCTGAAAAATATTCCAACCAGCAGTTCACTTCCACAGCAACACACTGTTGCTCTGGCTGTGGCTTTTTGTTTGTTTTTTGTTAGCATCGTTGGTGCATTGTTTCACATTTATAGTATACAAGTAAATATGCTAGGATAGTGATCGCAAATTTTGTGAGAAATATTTATATACTTAATCTGAACGGGCCGGACCGGGCCTGGGCTTCAATATTATAAATTTGACCGGGCCTGGTCCGGACCTGGGGTTGGTGTTCATGGGCCTGGGCCGGGCTGGGCTCAGGGTTGGTGGGCCCGTGACGAACACTGGAACCGAATGACCTTGCCAGTAGCCAGACTCCAACCCGGAACCCATTAGATTCCGAGTCCAACGCTCTACCGACTGAGCAACCCGGGCCCCTCTTTTTCACCTCTTCGAGGCATGTCACATGTGGTTTTCTTCCATAACTCTTTACCAAACAAAGGTAGAGCAATGAGGGCTTCACCATTGTATTTGACTCGATGAGACGCATCGATTGATGGAAAATTTGGCCTTGACCTGACCTTGATCTGACCTCAGGTAGGTCATGTTTTATATGACCCAACTAAAGGCCATTCAATGTATCATTCGGTGTACCTCGGCGAGAGAAACGCAATGATGAAAACCGTGTTCTCTATCCTGTCCCTGTCAAAAGCTATTTGTGGAAAATAATTAAACATAAATAAGCTCGCTATTTGCTCCTGACTGGGATGGCCTGTGGCTGGTGGCAGCGGTCGCACTCAAGGTCAGATGACGTCAGAAAGCGAGGCGGACCGTGTCCAGGTATGTCGGGCACGTAAAACTTTCGCTTCTAAATTATGCCGGACGCCAGGAATTGCTTGGTCGGGTGGTGAGGTCAGGGCCTGCGCAACAAGCTATGCTTAGCGCGGGGTCTGACCTCGGAAATCCATCCATTCAAAAACATTCGGACTAAATTTATTTAAAAAAGAAGAAGAAAAAAAAGCATTTCTTAGAATATTTGAAGTTCAATGGCTTCTGCTGACCTAACTATGGATCTTATGTCAATTATGATGGAACCATCGTGCAGCAAATTAAATTATCTTACGAACCTTTGTTTGTGTGTCGCTAAATCTTTAAGTTATCGAGATATATACGGGTTTGTTAAGGACACCCATATATAGCCGACATTTTACTTTGATGAACTCTGGTGACCTCAATATTGACCGGCCTAAAAAATGGCCGGTATACTTTCGATATAGCTTGTCTCGAGCTATCTAACGCAGCTTTCTGCTTATCGCAACACCGTGTGGTTTTCGAGATCTTAGGAGGGGGTATATCCATGATCCACCCCCCCCCCCCCCCCAGCAGTCTGTGGTTGGCGCAAACCCCGGCTGTGCACGGGTTAAAATTAATGTTATTTTATGTATTTAAAATTATTATATTACGCGTCTGTCCTGGCCTTCTCCGCCTCTGCCATGTCGTGCCCTGCCTCTGCCCTGCCCTGCTCCACCATCTGGCTTGCCCTGCCCCATCTCTGTCTTGCTTTGCCCTGCCTTGCCTTGCTCTGTCCTACCTTGCCTTGCCCTGCCCTGTCCCACCCTATCCTGCCATGTCCTGCCGTGCCCTGTCTTGCCTCTGCCCCGCCTCTGTCCCGTCCTGTCCTGCCCTGTCCCTTCCTGTCCTGTCCTGTCATGTCCCGCCCTACCCTGCCCCGCCCTGCTTGGCCCTACTCTGCCCGTTGCCGCCACCCTGTCCTGCCCCGCCCAGTGGTGCCGGCACAGCTGTTGCATTGGCGTGCTCTCGGTTAGATAAGACAAGTTAGATCTCCCGATACAGAGCGAAAGTTTCGGTCAAATTGGCGAATATTATGGTCATGCCTAGATAGTATAGTTTAAATAGCACAAACGTGACTAAAATTTGCATTGGTCGACGGAGGGAACTGTTCCATATGTTCGCAGCGGTCGGAATCCACAATTCTGGTAAAACAGCACCGGTAAAACTTTGACGGTGGCCTAAATTTTAGGGGTGTCAATGCCACCCCAGTGTCACGGCAGGGGTGGCAGTCTGCCACCTCTGCCCCTATGGTGGTGCCGCCATTGGTTAGTGTCAAGCTTAGGTCAAGCCCAGGTCACATATGTTCAAAATTTGAAATTGATAAATATAAATACAAAATGCATGTTTCTAGACTAAATTTGTCTTGAAAATACAGTACTGGCATCGATTTGTCTTTATCAGGTCCATAAAAGCCCAAAAACGCAATTTTACAGTATGACGTCGTGAGTCACATCTGGTCAAAATTTGAAATTGATAAATATAAATACAAAATACATGTTACTAGACCAGTTTTATCTAAAAAATTAAGTGCTGCCATTTATTTGTCTTTATCTGGTCAATAAAAGCCAACAAGCAATTTCACAATATGACGTCACTAATACTTAGGGAGCCAGAAGTCAGTCAAAAATGAATATATTTATTTGAAATTTGTTTTGTATATTGCTTGAACACCATTCTTTCACATATATTCTGTTTTTTTATATTTGTAAAAAAAGAAGTTTTTCCCCACAAAAATGAGATTTGTTCCCCAAAAATGGGAACAAAAACCAAAGACTTAAAAATTAAGATATAGCAGTTTGATATAACGTTCAATTTCCTATATTTTTGTGCTTTTGGTTTTAGTTTATCTTAAAATGTCACCATTTTACAGCTGCTTTAATGTTGGGTTATTTTATCGCTAATTTTGCGTAAAGTGACATCACAAAATGGTGCATATCTTTAAAAGAAAAAATAGACGAAATAGCTTAAATTTGTGTAAGCCGACGTAGAATTGATGTAAGAGAAGGTACCAAAAGTGTCAGGCTGATATCTTGAACAGTTTTTAACCTTATTTGTAACAAGGGGGGGGCGGACTTCCCCTTTCATGTTTTTTTTGCAGATATCTCCAGAACGGCTGAGAGCAGGCTCATGAAATTTTGGGAATTTTCCTAAAGTAGATTTCCACATATGGAGTACAAATCTTGTGTTCTTAACCTGAACAGAGGCGGCTCCAGGTCACGGTTTTGGGAGGGTTCTGCTTCTCACGGTTTTTCTGCTTCTCACGAATCTTCACGGTTTCTTCCTGCTTCTCACGTTTTTTTCTGCTTCTCACGGATCTTCACGGCTTCTTCCTAACTGCCTCAAGTGTGACAGAGCTACATCGGTTTACGGTAATTGAAACAAGTGCAAATTGGTTGATGTTAATGAAATATCATAAAATTTGCATGGCAGAGGCGGTTTCAGGGGCTTGAAAAGGGGGGAGGATCCAGGAAGTATCAAATGCTTGGTGGGAAGCCAATAGAGCGATGTAAGGGGCTTTTATAGCTATCAAGATGTAAAATATAGCTTCTCCTTCCATTATTTGCATAATTTATTACATATAGAGTTGCAGGGGCGTGTTCAGGCACATGAAAAGCGGGGTGACTGGCATGGTGATGACGATATGCCAGTGATTTCGGCGTAATAGACGGTTAGTTTATAATGATATAATATGCACATATGAGGCCAGGAGAAGGGGAATTAGGACATTTTTGGCAGAGGCGCGCTCAGGAATGGAGGAAAGGGGGTCATATTATTGTAAGGAAACTAAGATGCATGGGCCTGCAATGACATAACATACTGCAGTTTTCGGATGAAAAATGCACCACCGGGTACTCTACGAACGATTATAAGATAATAGGCGAGTCCAGGTAGTGTAAAAAGAGGGTAAGCAATATGAGTTGAAGTTGTAAGTGAAAAAGTCACTGTTGACTAGTTAATATCATAATAGCGGATAATATATCTATCAAAAGGTATTGCGCCTCCCCAGTTTGGATCCTGGTTGTCCAGATCCTGGTTGTCCAATCCAGTTTGGATCCAGTTTGGATCCATTCCAGCCTATGATGAAGTACAACATGCAAAAAGGAACTATCTACGATCAGTAACGTATTTATAGTGCTGGGTAGCAACTTGCCTGCGGTTAATTTATTTTCCTATTTGACCTCCCTCTTTTACTAAACTGGTACCGCCTATGGAAAAAAATATGCTTTATAACTGGTTTTGCTAATGTCACAATAGCACACCATTTAATTTATCAAAAGAACAACATAACAAAATGAATGTATTACGCATTTACTTCACCCCCATTTGTGTGACCTGCACACGCCTATGATTTTTGAATTTTAAAAAGTCACCACCATTTATTCATTTCCAATTCAATCTCTATCGATTCCCATTAGTTGCGTTAAAATCGGTTGATAAACATGACAGCTGTGTTGGATCACAAATACTTCTAAATTTTTTAGTTTTTACCCCATTGTTGCCCCCCTATCACCAATTTAGGATTTTGTTTTTAGAAATGTAGATCGTGTTGAGGGGAATCAAACGCAGTTTGATTTTGGCAAATCGGACGGGTAGATCTCGAGATCTCCGGGGGGATCAGCCCCCCCCCCCCCTGTTACAAATAGGGGTGGCCAGGATCTTGTTACATATAGGGTTAAGTAATCACGAATAAACGACAGTGGGGGCGGGGGCAATATCCCCCCCCCCCCGGTCAAGCACGGTTTAAAATGTTAACTGGGGGGTGGCAAATGCTTCCTCAGTGAGCCGTTTTGCCCCCCCCCCCCCCCCTCCCCCAATCAATACATTTTGGCCACCTTGAGTTCATTAATTCTACGCAATTTTTCGCTTGATAGGTATTCAAATAAAATGAAATATACTTACCTGTTAGTAAATGTATACAAATCCAATGCTAAATTCCATGATATTCTTAAGTTTGAGTATTTCCCAGCCAAAATAAGCATCTTTAAATGATTTCCGAAATATGATGAATTTCAATGTCCTTTGAACAATTGCTCATTAACGGCAGTGTAGGGGAGATCGGGGGTTCTTGGACCAGGAACGTCGCCACAAAATTTGGAGTGAGTGGGGGAGGTAACTTGGTGGTTGTCCCCCCCCCCCCACACTCCCATAGGGTTAATATTAAAATCCTGCTAATCTTGCAGGGTCCGGAGGGATCTTGGGAGGTCGGCCCCTGGCCCCTCGGGTGGCGACGCCCATGGTTGGATCAGGGGAGATATTTCCATAATGCTCACAGATATTGCTCAGAAATCACTGTTGCGCATGCCCATTATCATATCTGCTTTCCCACTAAGGCTCTTTGCATTTCGAGGCAGGTGCAATTTTATCACTGAAAATGTGTTTTTGTGTATCTTACACAAAAGCGCCGTGCGGAGGGGGGGGGGGGGGGGGAGGGGTGTTAAGACGCCCCCATAAAGTTTTTTCGAGGATAGCGAAAAAACGGCGGCGCCAGCGTTATTTGGCACAGCTGTAGGGCATCAATTACCCACATTGCGTGAAAGGTTTGACCTCGGGTCATCTCAGCTCAGGTCACCAGGTCACTTCAAGTGACCTTACCTCTATAAATGTTTGTGGTCGTGCTGAAGCCACTGTGTTTGTCCGAGAGAGTTGAAAGTTGCATGATTTAATAGGACGATAAGTACCTACAATTCGCTTATCTCGGATTTGTATATCGCTGGCCAGGTCAATTTCGTGACCTCCCATTAGAGTCAATGGTAAAATATAAAAATTCTTCCTATTCAGAGAATATGCATTAGATAAGGTCAATTCTTTCACAATCATGTTATTTTAGCTCATTCTTGATGACACAGGTGCGATTAGTTCTCAGTGACCTCTGCAAGGTCAGCTGAGGTCATCTTAAGTCACCATCATTTGTGTTGCCAATAACTCTTAATATAATCAAGATAAAGACGCACGAATACCATCGTGCTGTGTTTGTATCGTCGAGTCGCATCACCCCATATGCAACATTACCTACATGGGTCACCAAATGACCTTTTCCTGAGGTCCAATTTTGAAGATGACCTAACCCGGTCACCATATTTTATTCAAAGTGTCTTGATGAGACAAGCACGATGGTGTCAAAATGATTGCTTTATGTTCAATCGATACGAAGTTATTCACGAAAACAACTTTTTTTTGGTGTGGAAAATGCCATCGTGACCTCTGGTGACCTCTGGAGCCTAAACTATTGACCTGAGCTAAAATTTGAGTGCACAAATGGAAGATTACATTTTTCAGGAGCTGTCGATTGTTTTTTTCTTTTACGTTTATTCCTAGCTATCATAGGTCCCGATATATTTGGGGGTTTCTGGAGCAAAGTCCTATACTTGGAAAATTTGACCTTTAATGACCTCTCCCATAAGAGACGAGTTAAAAGGGAAGGGGGGCAGACGCCCCCGTCACGGCGAAGGTGGCGCCGAGCGGCGAGCACCTACACGGCGTTTGTTAACCCTCGCACTGCAGGGGCTTTACGCCGAACACGAACTGCAGGGGGGTTGATTTCCGCCCCCCCTGATATCTCGAATACTACGCTACGTAGCGAGAAGTGGAAAAAGGCATTTGATAGCTCCATACATGTTCTATAGAAAGTATTCCAATGTTATTTTAGATCAGGTCAAAATTGAGGTCACCAGAGGTCATTAAAGGTTAAACTTTCCAGTTTGTTTCCTGTTTTAGGACATCGCTCCAGAAATTCCTATATATCTCAGAAACGATGCTAGGTAGAAACAAACGGAAAAAAACAAACGCCAGCCAGTTAAATTTTCAATCGCTAATGTGTCCTCAGATTTGATCTCAGATCAATATTTGAGGCTCCAGAGGTGAAAAAGGAAAACAATGTCGTTTTTTTGCTAAATCGTTTTTGCTATTAACTTTTTACTTAATACAGATAACGGACAACTGTTTACGCCATTGTGTTTATCTTGTCAAGGCGCTTTGAATGATATACATGGTGACCTTGCTAAGTCAACTTAACAATTTGACCTCACGTCAAGGTCAAGTGGTGACCTAAGTAGGTCATGTTGCATATGGGAAGACGTGTTTCGACGAGACAAACATATTGATGTCTGTTTTACTTCTCTATCTTCATTATGTCGGGAGTTATGGACAAAAAAGTGATGGTGAACTCGCATGACCTCAAATGACCCGATAGGGGTCACTGAACAAAAATTACACTTGGATCATCAAGAATATCCTATAATAACATCATCCAGAAGTAATTGGACTAATATCATGCATATCCTTGAAATAGAAAGTATTTGTATATTTCCCCATTGACTTATTATGGGGAGGTTACGAAATTGACCTGACCTTAGGTCACCGATATCAAAATTCCGAGATAAACGAATTGTAAGTACTTATGCCCTCATGACATCATGTAAGTTTCAAACAGATCGGTGAAAACTCTGGCTTTGGCACAACTGCAAACATTTTTGGAGGTGGGGTCACTTGACCTGGTCTGGTGACCTGACCTGAGATGACCCGAGGTTATTTTTTTTTTCAAAGTGTGTACAATGATGTCCTGACAGGTGTGCGAAAACCCGGGGGTGCTGCGTGCCGCCGTTTTTTCGCTATCTTTGAAAAACCTGAGGGGGGGGGGGGGCGGAAATCAACCCCCCCCTGCAGTGCGCGGGTTAAGTGCTTTTCTTTCTCCGCGAGGCTTAACTATGAATGTTTTGACTTGATTTCAAAATAGAGACCGGCCCTTGTGATTGGTTGGACCAGAAGACTCCGGAGTGTAATTGCCATATCCCATGCTTCCTCGCTCGCTTTCGGCCTAATGGCCAAACTCACGCCATGGGATTCTATCTGTAAGAAGACACGTCAATTGTATTCAAAACCATTCAGTACCAGGCGAGCAACAATTTGTATGCATACAGTGATCCCCATCAATATTTGGTCCGTTCCCATTTTTTTTCTTCAATTTTCTTATTTAGGGAAGATGAAAGTAAGACAAGCCTGTGGGGAAAGATGGCCCACGCCTGACCTGACCCGAAGACAGGTCAAGGTCAAGTCAAGGTCGCATTTCACATCGATTGAGGTGCCTCTACAAGCTAAACACAATGGGAAAATCACATTGCCCTACTATTCTGTAAACAAAAGTTATGGAAGAAAAATGACGCATGACCTCTAGGTGAATAGATTTTACCTCGTGAAGGTCGCAGGAAACAAATTTAACATGGATTTTCACATCCATGTGAATATGGTGTTTTGCAAAAGGTTCTTGAGTCTGGTGAAAATTGGGCACATTTGGCCATTTCCTGTGGATTTATATCCACTTGCATGTTTCTCAATGACTTATAATTGGGTGGTCACAAAATAGACTTCACCTTATATCACCGATATAAAAATCATCCGAAATAGCAGAATTGTAGGAATTTATGACCTGAATTAATCCTGTGAGTTTCCAACTGATCGGTCAAACAATCTGGCTGCGACACAACCTTACATTTTTGGAGGTGGGATCACTATACCTGACCTAGTGACCTGACCTGAGGAGACCCGATGTAAACAATGTTACAGAATTTGGGCAATTGATAGGCAAACAGTTGTGCCAAAAATGGCGGCGCGAAATGCCGTCGTGTTCCGCTATTTCCGAAAAACCTAAGGGGAGGATATCCGCCCCCTGTTGTTGCGCGTGTTAACGTCTGCCACACAGATCCCCCACACCTAAAAATTATGTCGATGCCTTTGTATGGATGTATACCTAAGGAACTAGAGTAATCAACCTTGAGTTTCTTCAGTTTCTTCATGCTCTGCATGCCCAACGTAGTACGTGCTCAACCTGACCCACCAGTTGGATCAAATTACCACAACCATGGGATAAGTTTAGCAATACGTAACATTTTATTTCGTGTCATTTGTTAAAGTATATACGTGGGTTTGTGAACATAATTGTTTTTTTAATTACAGAAGGTTAATTTTCGGTCCCTGCCAGTCGTTTTGGGGCTCTGGCTCGATTGTCTCACATGATCCACCGTTGATTATTGAAGCCGTAGTTCCTATTCAATCAAAGCATGAGATTTGAAAGAGTACTGCAGGATACCTAAACAACATGACCTTGGACATTGGAATTGGACATAGTTATGGACAAAGTGCAAGTACAGAAAGAAGTACTTTGTAGCAATACAAAATTAAATGTTTACACCTATTTTAATGGTATGGCGTGAGTTGTTGGGCGAAAACACGGTTTACTGGCATTTCCCATCTGAGTCATGCTTACGTCTTTTTGCCTTTGTGTGCTATGTTTGGATCTTATGCCCTCCAGTGGTTTCGTTTTCGGACCCTCGCCCTCCGGGGGGTCCGAAAACGACCCCCCACCTGAGGTTTTTCTTGCATAACTTTTGAGACATGCGGCGAATCTCGCTGAAATTCTTAATAGCTAAATATACAACAATTATACGTATGCTGTAAAAATGTCATTGAAATTAGTAGAGAAATTTGGGAAATAATGATGTTTTAATGACGTCATGTTGGTAGAAAAACGATAAATGTTTGAAAAATCGTAGAAAACAGAATTTTGAAGCAAATTGCAAACACAATTAAGAAAAGATATCAAATGTCATTTTCTTTAAAATGGCAATCTCGGATTTTCGAAATTTTGGGTTTTTAATCCCCAAAATGATCAAAACTGATTTTTTTGGGAAAAATCACCACAAAATAAAAAAAATTCAAAGATGTTAAAAAACGGAGTATATGTGAGAGAAATGAGTATGTACAATACTCAAACCAAATTTCAAAGAAATATCTCTATTTTTGACTGAGTGATTGCTACCGAAGTATAAGAAATTCATGGAGTCATTTTTTTTAATAACTTTTTTGAACTTTTTTTGGCCAGATACGAATAAATAATTACCTTTTCTGTATTTCTGAGACAAAACTGGTCTAGGAACATGCCTTTTTATTTACATTTATCAATTTCTCATTTTGAGGTTTTCTGACTGAGCAAAATTGCTGTTCTGGACGTGGTCGATCGAGGTCATTCACTTGACCTGGAAGGTCACTCATTGACCTGAAACCTAAAAATACTGTTAGATTCCAAACATGACGGGCAACATGTTGGTTCTTACCGCGTTGCTCTATGTTGCTTGGTTTGGAAGTTAACAGGGGGTCGTTTTAGGACCGCTCCCCGTAGGGCGAAGGTGAAAAAGCTCCCGTAGGGCGAGGGTTAAAATAGGCCCTGCCACCATCTCGGTTGTGACATGACCGACTTCACAGATGACTGCTCTGTTGTCCAAGGCTTGGCGGCATGCACCCGATCCTTGACGAAGCCCCACATGACAAAATCGAGTGGCTGAGGTCCGGTGAGTTCGGGGCCCATGAGATGGCCGTCTTGTGGCTGATATGGCGGTTCGGAAAGTGGGCTTGCAGCCATTCGAGTGAGGCCCCAGCGGTGTGAGACACGAGCGGCAAGCTTACTTTCGGAACTGCCATATCAGCCACAAGACGGCCATCCCATTGGCACCGAACTCACCGGACCTCTGACCACTCGATTTTTCTTCATGTGGGACTTCCTCAAGGATCGGGTGTATGTCACCAAACCTCGGACAACAGAG
This sequence comes from Chirona hameri, assembly GCA_036785665.1. Classification (NCBI taxonomy): domain Eukaryota; kingdom Metazoa; phylum Arthropoda; class Thecostraca; order Balanomorpha; family Balanidae; genus Chirona; species Chirona hameri. Next base: position 101,521 of record JAXIVJ010001224.1, read on the forward strand.
GAGCTGAAAGCAGCAATCATTCTTGAAGCCGGTCGTGTAATAACCGAGATGGTGGATGGCACCATCACCCACTTGCAGGAGGTCCTGCTGCCCATGATCCTGCAGCGCCGGGGCGCGCACCTAGAGCACCTGCTTTAAGAAGCTGCTGTGGGACGGTGTGAAGGCCGATAGTCAACATTGCTGGCAAATGTGTTATGCCATAGTATTCCAAGTCGAGTGATATTTGAATGTAGATCCTGCGATGTTTAATAAACACATTATTAAGAAAAGTCTGAGTACACTTTATTCGTAGACACCCTGTACATTATACATTACACGTGCATAAGGCATGCATTGCATGAAATAGACGGAGCGAGTTGTTGCATTTGTGTCCGGCAACTGCTAAACATTGTTGTTTGCTTCAATAGTAAAGGATTATACTTACCTGCACCTTTCTGTGGCTCTCAGTGAACAACACAGTTACGACCATTGACATAAGTATATATTTTTTCCCTGATTCTCACAGGATCGTTGCGGAGATGAATTCGAAGTCAACGCACTTGCTTATCCCAGCCGGCATTTATTTGTGTTTCTGATTCTCACAAGATCGTTGCGGAGATGAATTCGAAGTTAACGCACGTGCATATCCTAGCCGGCGTTTATTTTTGTTTATTTATAAAAGGTGATAGTTTCTTCAGTTGTGTCAATTATTCTCACGTAGCCTATACCATGTGTTAATTTACGACAAAATGATCAGTGCATACCTTTGCATAACCAGTGCAGTGATACGGAAGTTATCCCTCAAACACTTAGCCCAAGCAAGCATTCAATAATTCGAAGTTGATGAAGACGGATTTCGGCCCATCTGTAAGACTACGTTCGTTCGACCGCTTCGCGTTCTCACTCAAACGGTGTTAATTCTTTACATTACATTATACACCCTGCACACGGTGGTTATTACGAAGGTGCCCCTGAGGCTGCGCCCCTGAGGCTATACAGTGACGTTGGCGCCACCGGCGCCCGGCACCGCAGACCGGGCGTTCCAAGTGAACCATGTCACGCAGCAGATGGCCGCTGTCTTTCTCCGTGCACTGATGGCACTTGAGGGTCGATAAAACACTTACAAAACTGAATAAACAGCAAGACAAGGGAGAAGTGAGGGTGAAGGAAACCACGTCACAAGAGAGGGTGAAGTAAACCGCGTCAAAAGAGAGGGTGAAAGAAACCTCGTCACAAGGGAGGGTGAAAGAAACCTCGTCACAATGGAGGGTGACGGAAACCTCGTCACAAGAGAGGGTGAAGGAAACCTCGTCACAAAGGAGGGTGAAGGAAACCTCGTCAAAAGAGAGGGCGAAGGAAACCTCGTCACAAGGGAGGGTGAAGGAAAACGCGTCGCAAGGGAGGGTGAAGGAAACCGCGTCACAAGAGAGGGTGAAGGAAACCTCGTAACAAAGGAGGGTGAAGGAAACCTCGTCACAAGAGAGAGTGAAGGAAACCTCGTCACAAGAGAGGGTGAAGGAAACCTCGTCACAAGAGAGGGTGAAGGAAACCTCGTCACAAAGGAGGGTGAAGGAAACCTCGTCAAAAGAGAGGGTGAAGGGAACCGCGTCACAAGAGAGGGTGAAGGAAACCTCGTAACAAAGGAGGGTGAAGGAAACCTCGTCGCAAGAGAGGGTGAAGGAAACCTCGTCACAAGGGAGGGTGAAGGACACCTCGTCACAATAGAGGGTGAAGGAAACCTCGTCACAAAAGAGGGTGAAGGAAACCTCGTCACAAGAGAGGGTGAAGGAAACTTCGTCACAAGGGAGGGTGAAGGAAACCTCGTCACAAGAGAGGGTGAAGGATACCTCGTCACAAGAGTGGGTGAAGGAAACCTCGTCACAAGAGAGGGTGAAGGAAGCCTTGTCACAAGGGAGGGTGAAGGAAACCTTGTCACAAGAGAGGGTGAAGAAAACCTCGTCACAAGAGAGGTTGAAGGAAACCTCGTCACAAGAGAGGGTGAAGGAAAACGCGTCACAAGGGAGGGTGAATGAAACCTCGTCACAAGGGAGGGTGTAGGAAACCGCGGCACAAAGGAGGCTGAAGGAAACCTCGTCACAAAGGAGGGTGAAGGAAACCGCATCACAAGAGAGGGTGAAGGAAACCGCGTCACAAGAGAGGGTGAAGGAAACCTCGTCACAAAGGAGGGTGAAGGAAACCTCGTCACAAGAGAGGGTAAAGGAAACCTCGTCACAAGAGAGGGTGAAGGAAACCTCGTCACAAGAGAGGGTGAAGGAAACCTCGTCACAAAGGAGGGTGAAGGAAACCTCGTCACAAGAGAGGGTGAAAGAAACCGCGTCACAAGGGAGGGTGAAGGAAACCTCGTCACAAGGGAGGGTGAAGGAAACCTCGTCACAAGGGAGGGTGAAGGAAACCTCGTCACAAGGGAGGGTGAAGGAAACCTCGTCACAAGAGAGGGTGAAGGAAAACGCGTCACAAGAGAGGGTGAAGGAAACCGCGGCACAAAGGAGGCTGAAGGAAACCTCGTCACAAAGGAGGGTGAAGGAAACCGCGTTACAAGAGAGGGTGAAGGAAACCGCGTCACAAGAGAGGGTGAAGGAAACCTCGTCACAAAGGAGGGTGAAGGAAACCTCGTCACAAGAGAGGGTAAAGGAAACCTCGTCACAAGAGAGGGTGAAGGAAACCTCGTCACAAGAGAGGGTGAAGGAAACCTCGTCACAAAGGAGGGTGAAGGAAACCTCGTCACAAGAGAGGGTGAAGGAAAACACGTCACAAGAGAGGGTGAAGGAAACCTCGTCACAAGAGAGGGTGAAGGAAACCTCGTCACAAGAGAGGGTGAAGGAAGCCTTGTCACAAGGGAGGGTGAAGGAAACCTTGTCACAAGAGAGGGTGAAGAAAACCTCGTCACACGAGAGGTTGAAGGAAACCTCGTCACAAGAGAGGGTGAAGGAAACGCGTCACAAGGGAGGGTGAATGCAACCTCGTCACAAGGGAGGGTGAAAGAAACCGCGGCACAAAGGAGGCTGAAGGAAACCTCGTCACAAAGGAGGGTGAAGGAAACCGCGTCACAAGAGAGGGTGAAGGAAACCGCGTCACAAGAGAGGGTGAAGGAAACCTCGTCACAAAGGAGGGTGAAGGAAACCTCGTCACAAGAGAGGGTAAAGGAAACCTCGTCACAAGAGAGGGTGAAGGAAACCTCGTCACAAGAGAGGGTGAAGGAAACCTCGTCACAAGAGAGGGTGAAGGAAACCTCGTCACAAGAGAGGGTGAAGGAAAACGCGTCACGAGAGAGGGTGAAGGAAACCTCGTCACAAGGGAGGGTGAAGTGTCACAATGAGGGTAAATAATAGCATTAGCATAGCGTGAACGTAAGCAACGTACTATGGTTCTGACATTACGGGATCAGGCTGGGGTCACGCGGACCAGGCACACGCCGGCCGGCCCGCCGCGGCCATGACAGCGCCGCAGGAGACACGCCGGCCGGCCCGCCGCGGCCATGACAGCGCCGCAGGAGACACGCCGGCCGGCCCGCCGCGGCCATGACAGCGCCGCAGGAGACACGCCGGCCGGCCCGCCGCGACCATGACAGCGCCGCAGGAGATACGCCGGCCGGCCCGCCGCGGCCATGACAGCGCCGCAGGAGACACGCCGGCCGGCCCGCCGCGGCCATGACAGCGCCGCAGGAGACACGCCGGCCGGCCCGCCGCGGCCATGACAGCGCCGCAGGAGACACGCCGGCCGGCCCGCCGCGGCCATGACAGCGCCGCAGGAGACACGCCGGCCGGCCCGCCGCGGCCATGACAGCGCCGCAGGAGACACGCCGGCCGGCCCGCCGCGGCCATGACAGCGCCGCAGGAGACACGCTAGCCGGCCCGCCGCGGCTCACACGCGGCTCACACGCGACCTTCGTTATACGAGCATATGTATGCAGGCATTACGTGGTAAAATTCATCAGTCAAAGTAGGTACAATAGTACACATAGCCATGGGCGGATCCAGAGGGGGAACCACGGGGCCATGCCCCCCCCCCCCCCCCAACCACCTGAAATCGGCTCAAATTTGACACAATTCCTAAGATAATATAAAATCTAAGCAACTTTTACAAAGGAAAGTTGGTTTTAAATCAGTTATCGATGCACAAGCAAGCGAAATCCGATGAGTTTTCAGAATTGTTTGATATTTTTTTGGGGATTCCCCCTTCCCAAGAACTGACCCAAACCACCCATTTTGGATCTGCCCTTACGCATAGCAACCAAACTGACACACTCGCGAGGCTTGGACAGAACGGACGCAACGCTATTCATACTGACATTTAAACAATAGTATCAATAGATTCGTGATGCTCGGGCTCAGCCGCTCAGATGCGCTTCGGCTTTGCAGACGGACTGGACATATCGCTGTCATGTTCAAGATATTACAAGCTCCGAGATTGACTGACGATTATGCAAACACCACCAAATAGCACTGGCGTCTCAAAAGAGCCGGCACCGCGGCCGGGCACGGCCACCCCGGCCCTTAGACGTCACGTGGCAAGGCCTACCCCCCCCCCCCCCACCGGCCCTCAGACGTCAAGTGGCAAGGCCTACCCCGCCTCACCCAGCCCTCAGACGTCACGTGACGTGGTCTACCCCGCCCCACCCGGCCCTCAGACGTCACGTGGCAAAGCCTACCTCGCCCCACCCAGCCCTCAGACGTCACGTGGCAAGGCCTACCCCGCCCCACCCAGCCCTCAGACGTCACGTGACGAGGTCTACCCCGCCCCACCCAGCCCTCAGACGTCACGTGGCAAGGCCTACCCCGCCACAACTGGCCCTCAGACGTCACGTGGCAAGGCCTACCCCGCCCCAACTGGCCCTCAGACGTCACGTGGCAAGGCCTACCCCGCCCCACCCAGCCCTCAGACGTCACGTGGCAAGGCCTACCCCCGCCCCACCCGGCCCTCAGACGTCACGTGACGTGGTCAACCCCGCCCCACCCAGCCCTCAGACGTCACGTGGCAAGGCCTACCCCGCCCCACCCGGCCCTCAGACGTCACGTGACGTGGTCTACCCCGCCCCACCCAGCCCTCAGACGTCACGTGACAAGGCCTACCCCCGCCCCACCCGGCCCTCAGACGTCACGTGGCGAGGTCTACCCCCGCCCAACCCAGCCCTCAGACGGCACGTGGCAAGGCCTACCGCCGCCCCACCCGGCCCTCAGACGTCACGTGGCGAGGTCTACCCCCGCATCACCCAGCCCTCAGACGTCACGTGGCAAGGCCTACCCCCGCCCCACCCGGCCCTCAGACGTCACGTGACGTGGTCTACCCCGCCCCACCCAGCCCTCAGACGTCACGTGGCAAGGCCTACCCTCCCCCCCCCACACCTGGCCCTCAGACGTCACATGGCAAGGCCTAACACGCCCCACCTGGCCCTCAGAACGTCACGTGGCAAGGCCTACCCCGCCCCACCCAGCCCTCAGACGTCACGTGGCAAGGCCTACCCCCGCCCCACCCAGCCCTCAGACGTCACGTGGAAAGGCCTACCCCCGCCCCACCCGGCCCTCAGACGTCACGTGGCGAGGTCTACCCCCGCCCCACCCAGCCCTCAGACGTCACGTGGCAAGGCCTACCCCCGCCCCACCCGGCCCTCAGACGTCACGTGGCGAGGTCTACCCCCGCCCCACCCAGCCCTCAGACGTCACGTGGCAAGGTCTACCCCGCCCCACCTGGCCCACAGACGTCACGTGACGTGGTCTACCCCAACCCGCCCGGCCCTCAGACGTCACGTGACGTGGTCTACCCCGCCCCAACTGGCCCTCAGACGTCACGTGGCAAGGCCTACCCCGCCCCACCCAGCCCTCAGACATCACGTGACGTGGTCTACCCCGCCCCACCCGGCCCTCAGACGTCACGTGACGTGGTCTACCCCGCCCCACCCAGCCATCAGACGTCACGTGACAAGGTCTACCTCGCCCCACCCAGCCCTCAGACGTCACGTAGCAAGGCCTACCCCCGCCCCACCCGGCTCTCAGACGTCACGTGACGTGGTCTACCCCGCCCCAACTGGCCCTCAGACGTCACGTGGCAAGGCCTACCCCGTCCCACCTGGCCATCAGACGTCACGTGACGTGGTCTACCCCGCCCCACCCAGCCCTCAGACATCACGTGACGTGGTCTACCCCGCCCCACCCGGCCCTCAGACGTCACGTGACGTGGTCTACCCCGCCCCACCCAGCCATCAGACGTCACGTGACAAGGTCTACCTCGCCCCACCCAGCCCTCAGACGTCACGTAGCAAGGCCTACCCCCGCCCCACCCGGCTCTCAGACGTCACGTGACGTGGTCTACCCCGCCCCAACTGGCCCTCAGACGTCACGTGGCAAGGCCTACCCCGTCCCACCTGGCCATCAGACGTCACGTGACAAGGTCTACCCCGCCCATCCCAGCCCCCAGACGTCACGTGACGAGGTCTACCCCGCCCCAACTGGCCCTCAGACGTCACGTGACGTGGTCTACCCCGCCCCAACTGGCCCTCAGACGTCACGTGGCAAGGCCTATCCCGCCCCACCAGGCCCTCGGACGTCACGTGACATGGTCTACCCCGCCCCACCCGGCCCTCAGACGTCACGTGACGTGGTCTACCCCGCCCCACCCAGCCCTCAGACGTCACGTGACGTGGTCTACCCCGCCCACCCATCCCTCTGACGTCACGTGACGTGGTCTACCCCGCCCCAACTGGCCCTCAGACGTCACGTGACGTGGTCTACCCCGCCCCACCAGGCCCTCGGACGTCACGTGACGAGGTCTACCCCGCCCCAACTGGCCCTCAGACGTCACGTGACGTGGTCTACCCCACCCCAACTTGCCATCAGACGTCACGTGACGTGGTCTACCCCGCCGCAACTGGCCCTCAGACGTCACGTGACGAGGTCTACCCCGCCCCAACCGGCCCTCAGACGTCACGTGGCAAGGCCTACCCCGCCCCACCCAGCCCTCAGACGTCACGTGGCAAGGCCTACCCCGCCCCACCCAGCCCTCAGACGTCACGTGGCAAGGCCTACCCCGCCCCACCCAGCCATCAGACGTCGAGTGACGAGGTCTACCCCGCCCCACCCAGCCCTCAGACGTCACGTGACGAGGTCTATCCCGCCCCACCCGGCCCTCAGACGTCACGTGACGAGGTCTACCCCGCCCCAACTGGCCCTCGGACGTCACGTGGCAAGGCCTACCCCGCCCCACCAGGCCCTCGGACGTTACGTGGCAAGGCCTATCTCGCCCCACCCAGCCCTCAGACGTCACGTGATGTGGTCTACCCCGCCCCACCAGGCCCTCGGACGTCACGTGGCAAGGCCTACCCCGCCCCACACAGCCCTCAGACGTCACGTGACGTGGTCTACCCCGCCCCACCCAGCCCTCAGACGTCACGTGACGAGGTCTACCCCGCCCCAACTGGCCCTCAGACGTCACGTGCCGAGGTCTACCCCGCCCCAACTGGCCCTCAGACGTCACGTGACGTGGTCTACCCCGCCCCAACTGGCCCTCAGACGTCACGTGACGAGGTCTATCCCGCCCCAACTGGCCCTCAGACGTCACGTGACCAGGTCTACCCCGCCCCAACTGGCCCTCAGACGTCACGTGACGTGGTCTACCCCGCCCCAACTGGCCCTCAGACGTCACGTGGCAAGGCCTACCCCGACCCACCAGGCCCTCAGACGTCACGTGGCAAGGCCTACCCCGCCCCACCCAGCCCTCAAACGTCACGTGACGTGGTCTACCCCGCCCCACCCAGCCCTCAGACGTCAAGTGACGTGGTCTACCCCGCCCCAACTGGCCCTCAGACGTCACGTGGCAATGCCTACCCCGCCCCACCCAGCCCTCAGACGTTACGTGGCAAGGCCTACCCCGCCCCACCAGGCCCTCAGACGTCATCATCATCATCATCATCAACATGTTTATTGTTTTATAACATATTTATATGGTATACATAAGGTAGAGCTGGCGCAAAAGCTGGGGAGCTTGACTCTAGGCGCCAACTCTAACACATCATCAGGTACCTAATAACTCAACCGCCGCCGTATCACTGGTCATCGCGCGCAGCAGATCATACACCGCGCGCCCCGCCAGAGGAGCGGACCCACCAGAGCCTGCACAGGACTACGATTTAATAAACACCAGTGAATCTGTGAGAGTTTTGCAAGTAGTTTTGGAAGTGACGGGCTACCGCGCGGCCGCCGCCGCTACTGAGACTCGTGCCGTGCAACAGGATTTGTGATTGGGTGGATCTGGACTCCTGCGTGAAGTTGTAGTGTAGACTCTGGGATATGTTGCTAATCAATTCGTTTCTATGACAAGTGTATATCGGGCATGAACAGATAAAGTGGTTTGTGTTTTCTTGTGGGTGCACGCAGGCACATACCGGGGAGCCTGACTTCTGAATTATGAACATGTGGGCGTTTAGTTGGGACATATCAGTTCTCAATCTGGTGTGGAGAATGTTGCTTGCTTTAGTTCCATGTGAATAATATAAAGGGGGCTTGGGCATACCTAACTGTATACGTCACGTGGCAAGGCCTACCCCGCCCTACCCAGCCCTCAGACGTCACGTGACGAGGTCTACCCCGCCCCAACTGGCCCTCAGACGTCACGTGACGTGGTCTACCCCGCCCCAACTGGCCCTCAGACGTCACGTGGCAAGGCCTACCCCGCCCCACCAGGCCCTCAGACGTCACGCGGCAAAGCCTACCCCCGCCCCACCCAGCCCTCAGACGTCACGTGACGTGGTCTACCCCGCCCCAACTGGCCCTCAGACGTCACGTGGCAAGGCCTACCCCGCCCCACCCAGCCCTCAGACGTCACGTGGCAAGGCCTACCCGCCCCACCAGGCCCTCGGACGTCACGTGGCAAGGCCTACCCGCCCCACCCAGCCTTCAGACGTCACGTGACAAGGCCTACCCCCGCCCCACCCGGCCCTCAGACGTCACGTGGCGAGGTCTACCCCCGCATCACCCAGCCCTCAGACGTCACGTGGCAAGGCCTACCCCCGCCCCACCCGGCCCTCAGACGTCACGTGACGTGGTCTACCCCGCCCCACCCAGACCTCAGACGTCACGTGACGTGGTCTACCCCGCCCCAACTGGCCCTCAGACGTCACGTGGCAAGGGCCCGCCCCACCAGGCCCTCAGACGTCATAAAGACATAAAGACATAAAAGAAAAGTGCAACAAAGAGCCTCTTGGGCCCATCCGAGGTTGCACCCCCCCCCCCCCCCCATCCCCCCCCCCCCCCCCCCCTCCACCAGTCTCGCCCCTTCAAATCACCTTACTCTACCTGCATAAAAGAAGGCTAATCCCACGAGTATTTATGAACTAATCCCTTCTCTGTAAAGTATTTATCTAATCTAATTTTGAAGGAAGCAAGTGTCACTGCATCAGCGACATCCCCTGGTAGCATATTCCAATGTCCTACAACCCTTCTACTGAAAAATGACTGTCGTAGCCTAGTCCTACTTTGTTTCATAATGAGTTTATGCTGATGACCTCTACCTCGATTTTCCCTATTGAACTCAAACATACCCTTTAAATATCCAGAATGCTGACTATTTACAAATTTGAAGACTTCAATTAGATCTCCTCTTAGCCTTCTATATCTAAGTGAAAACATACCCAATTTCCTTAATCTATCTTCATAAGGTAAACTACCAAGACAATTAATCATTTTTGTTGCCCTTTTTTGAACTCTTTCTAACAACCAGCAATCTTTCTCATATGTTGGAGACCAGGCTTGTACACAATACTCCAAATGTGGTCTAACGTATGCACAATACAGTTTTGTTATTACCTTTTCACTCTTGTAGGAAACATTTCTGTTAATGGCCCCTAGCATTCTAAGTGCCTTTTTCCTAGCTTCTACAACCTGGTCTGACGCTGATAGTCTATTGTTTACCACGACACCTAAATCTCTTTCCTTTTCAATCTGCTCCATTTTCTGCCCACCCATTTCATACCTATGTTTACTGCTAACCCGTCCAGCGTGCATAATCTTACATTTACTCAAATTGAATTTCATCTGCCATGCTTCAGACCACTCAACTAGCTTGTCCAGATCTGATTGAAAAAACATCCTGATCATGTTTTCCTCTAATAATCCTGACAAATTTTAGATCGTCTGCAAATTTCAAGACTTCGCTGTCTATACTGTTCTCAATTGCATTCACAAATATTATAAAAAGCAATGGGCCCAGGACTGAGCCCTGTGGAACCCCACTGAGAACCTCCTTCCATTGTGATTGGCACCCATTCAATATAACCCTTTGCTGGCGTCCTGAAAGCCACGTTTCTATCCAATCCAGAATCTTGCCCCTGATCCCATGAATTTTAAGTTGCAACCCCAGTCTTGTATGGGGGACTTTGTCAAATGCTTTACTGAAATCAAGAAAAGCTACATCTAGCTGTTTACCCTGATCAACGCTATCTGTTGCAACATCCAAAAACTCCAGAAGATTAGTTAAACAAGAACGGCCCTTCCTAAAGCCATGCTGTGTATCCTTGATGAGTTCATTTTGCTCCAAGAATTCAACAATCTTATCTTTGATGATTGATTCAAGCACCTTGCAGACTAATGAGGTCAGACTAACTGGTCTATAGTTTTCCTCTTTACTTCTATCTCCCTTTTTATGAATAGGAACAACATTTGCTCTTTTCCAATCAAGTGGAATTTAACTATCTGCAAGTGATTTAGAAAATATTATGGCTAATGGAACCGACAACTCCCCTTCAGATTCTCTTAAAAGTCTAGCATGGATTTCATCAGGTCCTTCTGCCTTGTTAGGCCTTACTTTCTTTAGATATTCTAGAACAAGTTCACTACTTATGCCACCTAGCTCTCCTATAGTCTCCTCTGTCTCTAGCTCAGGCTGAAGTGCTGCAATACTACTCTGGTCCTCGATAGTAAAGACAGATTGAAACTGATCATTAAGCACTTCAACCATTTCACTGTCCTTGCTAACTAACACATCATCTACCTTAAATGGACCTATATTTTTGGAAACTGTACTTAACTTATAAAAACTGAAGAACTTCTTACTATCTGCATTACAATGTCTAGCTAAATCAAGTTCCTTTGCCCTTTTAGCTGCTCTGACCTTTTTCTTAACTGAATTTCTTGCATTCTGGTAGGCCTTCTGATTTATATCTAGTGAAGATCCCTTCAAAATACCAAATGCACTTCTTTTAGCTTGTATAGCACTCCTTACTTCTGGGGTAAGCCAAACTGGATTGCCCTTGGTTCTGTTACGTTTGTGCCTGAGGGGTATATGCCGATTTTGAATTTGGCTTAATCTAGCTTTGAAAACATTCCAGGCCTCACATGCATCTAAACCTGCCAACTCAACGTTCCATTTTATCTGTGCGAGGTCATTTCTAATACCATCAAAATCAGCCCGGCTGAAGTTTGGATCCATAATAAGGTTATCTTTGGGCCTCATTTCTGATGAGATATTGAATTTAACCATATTGTGATCACTGGTTCCTAGACCTGCACAAATACTTATGTCACTAACTAGATCACTGTTGTCTGAGAATACAAGGTCTAGAATGGAGCAATGTCTGGTTGGCTCTGTTACAAACTGATGCATGAAAAGCTCCTCTTCAAAGATTTGCCTATACAACCTACACTCATTTGTTTCCTCTGCTATACTTTCGTATCCTCTTAAGTTAAAATCTCCCATAATAAGACACTGAGCCCGAAAGTTCCTACGTATTTCCTCACAAATATCTTGGTCTGTTTCAGCTTGGGAGTTCCTTGGAAGATTCCCTGGTCTGTAAAATGCACCTATCCTCAACCTTCCTCTGTTTCCTGTACCAATTTTAATGTCAAGCCAGATTGATTCTACTTCTTTTACTTTACTAGAATCATCAACTCTAGTAGTGCAGTACAAGCTATTTACATATACAAACACTCCGCCTCCCTGCCGTGATTCTCTGCAGTATGAGAACATGTTATACCCTTGTAACTCGAAATCCTGTAGCCTATCCCTATTATACCCCTCACTAACCCATGTCTCGGTTACACAAATGATATCAGGCTTTTCAAGGGCAACATAACACTCAAACTCATCAAATTTAGACCTAATACTTTGGGCATTCAGCAACACACATGTGATCTTATACTTTGAGCTGACTCTACTAATTCTGAGGGAATTATGATCTACTGTCCTATTCTGACATGAACTTCTACCAATGCTTACTTCCTGATGCCCTAGTACTAGCGTCCCTGAACCCCCCCTCCTACCTAGTTTCCCTGAATGACACTTCTGTAGGCATCTCCCAAAGCCCTTGCCCCCTCATCCGATAAGTGAAGCCCATCCTTCATATAGTACCTATGCCACTCATAGAACTGATCCCATAAGTCTACATAACTAAGCCCCATAGCTGAACATAAGTTCTGAACTGAGCTGTTCACAGACAGAGCTCTCGAGTACCACTCCTCACTGGCTCCACAGCGAGGGAGGATGCCAGTCACAATGACTGGTTTCCTGGACTCCTTCAACCTCTGCAGCAGGCTCTGGTACTCCGCTACTATTCTCACACTCTGCCTAGGTCCTATGTTGTTCACCCCCACCTGTATTATAACTGTCTCCGGGCTACTCCTACCAAGTTCTGCCTCAATGACAGGGCCCATATCAACTACTTTTGCCCCCGGTTTGACTATACATTTGTCCCTCTTCCCACAGAATGTTCGCCTTAAGGGCCTTACCCTTGAGTCCCCAACCACTAAATGCTGAATCTGTTCCCTGTCACTTTCAGCTGCTGACTCTAACGCACTGAACCTATTTGCTAGTGTAACCTGCTGATGTTCCCTGGGGCTGTACTGCCTGACTCTACCCTGAACTTTTGTCCATCCCTCCTGATCCCCTTCCCTCTTCCTCCTCCAGATTCTGCTACCACCCTCCATTACCCAGCACCCCTCCTCATCCTTACTGTCTGTGGCCCTAGCATTACTTTCCACAATGTTGGGTCTCCAGAAACGTGACCCTCCAACACACTTCCAAACCCCAGCCGCACTATCCACCTTTGCCTTATCCTCCTCCCTTATGCCCCTATCAGAACTACCACTGGTCCCTGATCCTGTAGGCTCCTTTTCTGACCCCCTAACCACAATCTGCGCATACGTTCCTTGGTCAGGAGCTACACCCTCCTGCGGCTCATCTCTACACCTACACTTACTTAACTGCGCCTCAAGCTCCGCTACTCTAGCCTGGAGGGCCTCTAGCTCTGCTACCTTCGCCTGCATCCTAGTCATGCTCATTTGAATACACTAGTAACTTAGGTATATAACTTAGGTACTATGCACTTTTCAATACTTTACTAACTTAACTTAACTTTTTTTGTTTGTTTTTTGTTTGTTTTTTCTTCTTCTAAACCTTAACTAGATCTAGGTAAAGCTAGTAACACAAATCAGCTATGAGTGCACCTAATACTAGACTAAATATCTAATCCTTAAATAAACTGAATACTAAATACACCTTAATTATCCCTAATTTTCTAAAATATCTACTTATCCAACCCTGCAACTAATAACACAAAATAAGACTAAGACAATTTTGGCGCACACAAGCTAGAATGAAAAGTCCTTTAAAAAGCAAGTAAGAGGTAACAGCTAACTATGAATGCTTAAAAATAATACTTAAACGATCCACAAAACTAAATATCTAATCCTTATATCTAGATATAATGTGGTTCCTCAAAAAAATACACAAAACAACAGAGCTATCCAACAGCTACTTAGCTTGGCTAAAGCAGGGTTCAGAAGGGGAAGCCGTCAAAGCCTACCCCCGCCCCACCCAGCCCTCAGACGTCACGTGACGTGGTCTACCCCGCCCCAACTGGCCCTCAGACGTCACGTGGCAAGGCCTACCCTGCCCCACCCAGCCCTCAGACGTCACGTGGCAAGGCCTACCCCGCCCCACCAGGCCCTCGGACGTCACGTGGCAAGGCCTACCCCGCCCCACCCCGCCCTCAGACGTCACGTGACGTGGTCTACCCCGCCCCACCCAGCCCTCGGACGTCACGTGACGTGGTCTACCCCGCCCCAACTGGCCTTCAGACGTCACGTGACGTGGTCTACCCCGCCCCAACTGGCCCTCAGACGTCACGTGACGTGATCTACCCCGCCCCAACTGGCCCTCAGACGTCACGTGACGTGGTCTACCCCGCCCCACCCAGCCCTCGGACGTCACGTGACGTGGTCTACCCCGCCCCAACTGGCCCTCAGACGTCACGTGACGTGGTCTACCCCGCCCCACCCAGCCCTCAGACGTCACGTGGCAAGGCCTACCCCACCCCACCCGGCCCTCAGACGTCACGTGGCAAGGCCTACCCCGCCCCACCCGGCCCTCAGACGTCACGTGACGAGGTCTATCCCGCCCCAACTGGCCCTCAGACGTCACGTGACGAGGTCTACCCCACCCCCAGCCCTCAGACGTCACATGGCAAGGCCTACCCCGCCCCACCCAGCCCTCAGACGTCACGTGACGTGGTGTATCCCCCCCCCACCCAGCCCTCAGACGTCACGTGGCAAGGCCTACCCCGCTCCACCCAGCCCTCAGACGTCACGTGACGTGGTCTACCCCGCCCCACCCAGCCCTCGGACGTCACGTGCCGTGGTCTACCCCGCCCCAACTGGCCATCAGACGTCACGTGACGTGGTCTACCCCGCCCCAACTGGCCCTCAGACGTCACGTGACGTGGTCTACCCCGCCCCACCCAGCCCTCGGACGTCACGTGACGTGGTCTACCCCGCCCCAACTGGCCCTCAGACGTCACGTGACGTGGTCTACCCCGCCCCACCCAGCACTCAGACGTCACGTGGCAAGGCCTACCCCACCCCACCCGGCCCTCAGACGTCACGTGGCAAGGCCTACCCCGCCCCACCCGGCCCTCAGACGTCACATGGCAAAGCCTACCCCGCCCCAACTGGCCCTCAGACGTCACGTGACGAGGTCTACCCCACCCCCAGCCCTCAGACGTCACATGGCAAGGCCTACCCCGCCCCACCCAGCCCTCAGACGTCACGTGACGTGGTGTATCCCCCCCACCCAGCCCTCAGACGTCACGTGGCAAGGCCTACCCCGCTCCACCCAGCCCTCAGACGTCACGTGACGTGGTCTACCCCGCCCCACCCAGCCCTCGGACGTCACGTGCCGTGGTCTACCCCGCCCCAACTGGCCATCAGACGTCACGTGACGTGGTCTACCCCGCCCCAACTGGCCCTCAGACGTCACGTGACGTGGTCTACCCCGCCCCAACTGGCCCTCAGACGTCACGTGACGTGGTCTACCCCGCCCCAACTGGCCCTCAGACGTCACGTGACGTTGTCTACCCCGCCCCAACTGGCCCTCAGACGTCACGTGACGTGGTCTACCCCGCCCCACCCAGCCCTCAGACGTTACGTGGCAAGGCCTACCCCGCCCCACCCAGCACTCAGACGTCACATGGCAAGGTCTACCCCGCCCCACCCAGCCCTCAGACGTCACGTGACGAGGTCTACCCCGCCCCACCCGGCCATCAGACGTCACATGGCAAGGCCTACCCCGCCCCACCCAGGCCTCAGACGTCACGTGGCAAGGCCTACCCCACCCCACCCAGCCCTCAGACGTCACATTGCAAGGTCTATCCCGCCCCACTCAGCCCTCAGACGTCACGTGACGAGGTCTACCCCCGCCCCACCCAGCCCTCAGACGTCACGTGACGAGGTCTACCCCCGCCCCACCCAGCCCTCAGACGTCACGTGACGAGGTATACCCCACCCCACCCAGCCCTCAGACGTCACATGGCAAGGTCTACCCCGCCCCACCCAGCCCTCAGACGTCACGTGACGAGGTCTACCCCCGCCCCACCCAGCCCTCAGACGTCATGTGACGAGGTCTACCCCGCCCCACCCAGCCCTCAGACGTCACATGACGTGGTCTACCCCGCCCCACCCAGCCCTCAGACGTCACGTGACGAGGTCTACCCCCGCCCCATCCAGCCCTCAGACGTCACGTGATGAGGTCTACCCCACCCCACCCAGCCCTCAGACGTCACATGGCAAGGTCTACCCCGCCCCACCCAGCCCTCAGACGTCACGTGACGAGGTCTACCCCACCCCACCCAGCCCTCAGACGTCACATGGCAAGGTCTACTCCGCCCCACCCAGCCCTCAGACGTCACGTGACGAGGTCTACCCCCGCCCCACCCAGCCCTCAGACGTCACGTGACGAGGTCTTCTCCCGCCCCACCCAGCCCTCAGACGTCACGTGACGAGGTCTACCCCGCCCCACCCAGCCCTCAGACGTCACATGATGTGGTCTACCCCGCCCCACCCAGCCCTCAGACGTCACGTGGCAAGGCCTACCCCCCCCCCACACCTGGCCCTCAGACGTCACATGGCAAGGCCTAACACGCCCCACCTGGCCCTCAGAACGTCACGTGGCAAGGCCTACCCCCGCCCCACCCAGCCCTCAGACGTCACGTGGCAAGGCCTACCCCCGCCCCACCCAGCCCTCAGACGTCACGTGGCAAGGCCTACCCCGCCCCACCCAGCCCTCAAACGTCACGTGACGTGGTCTACCCCGCCCCACCCAGCCCTCAGACGTCACGTGACGTTGTCTACCCCGCCCCATCTGGCCCTCAGACGTCACGTGGCAATGCCTACCCCGCCCCACCCAGCCCTCAGACGTCACGTGGCAAGGCCTACCCCCGCCCCACCCAGCCCTCAGACGTCACGTGGCAAGGCCTACCCCGCCCCACCCAGCCCTCAAACGTCACGTGACGTGGTCTACCCCGCCCCACCCAGCCCTCAGACGTCACGTGACGTTGTCTACCCCGCCCCATCTGGCCCTCAGACGTCACGTGGCAATGCCTACCCCGCCCCACCCAGCCCTCAGACGTCACGTGGCAAGGCCTACCCCACCCCACCCAGCCCTCAGACGTCACGTGGCAAGGCCTACCCCGCCCCACCCAGCCTTCAGACGTCACGTGACGTGGTCTACCACGCCCCATCTGGCCCTCAGACGTCACGTGGCAATGCCTACCCCGCCCCACCCAGCCCTCAGACGTCACGTGGCAAGGCCTACCCCACCCCACATAGCCCTCAGACGTTACGTGGCAAGGCCTACCCCGCCCCACCCAGCCCTCAGACGTCACGTGGCAAGGCCTACCCCGCCCCACCCAGCCCTCAGACGTCACGTGGCAAGGCCTACCCCGCCCCACCCAGCCCTCAGACGTCACGTGGCAAGGCCTACCCCGCCCCACCCAGCCCTCAGACGTCACGTGGCAAGGCCTACCCCGCCCCACCCAGCCCTCAAACGTCACGTGACGTGGTCTACCCCGCCCCACCCAGCCCTCAGACGTCACGTGACGTGGTCTACCCCGCCCCAACTGGCCCTCAGACGTCACGTGGCAATGCCTACCCCGCCCCACCCAGCCCTCAGACGTCACGTGGCAAGGCCTACCCCGCCCCACCAGGCCCTCAGACGTTATCATCATCATCATCATCAACATGTTTATTGTTTTATAACATATTTATATGGTATACATAAGATAGAGCTGGCGCAAAAGCTGGGGAGCTTGACTCTAGGCGCCAACTCTAACACATATCATCAGGTACCTAATAACTCAACCGCCGCCGTATCACTGGTCATCGCGCGCAGCAGATCATACACCGCGCGCCCCGCCAGAGGAGCGGACCCACCAGAGCCTGCACAGGACTACGATTTAATAATGTGAGAGTTTTGCAAGTAGTTTTGGAAGTGACGGGCGCGGCCGCCGCCGCTACTGAGACTCGTGCTGTGCAACAGGATTTGTGATTGGGTGGATCTGGACTCCTGCGTGAAGTTGTAGTGTAGACTCTGGGATATGTTGCTAATCAATTCGTTTCTATGACAAGTGTATATCGGGTATGAACAGATAAAGTGGTTTGTGTTTTCTTGTGGGTGCACGCAGGCACATACCGGGGAGTCTGACTTCTGAATTATGAACATGTGGGCGTTTAGTTGGGACATATCAGTTCTCAATCTGGTGTGGAGAATGTTGCTTGCTTTAGTTCCATGTGAATAATATAAGGGGGGCTTGGGTATACCTAACTGTATACGTCACGTGGCAAGGCCTACCCCGCTCCACCCAGCCCTCAGACGTCACGTGACGAGGTCTACCCCGCCCCAACTGGCCCTCAGACGTCACGTAACGTGGTCTACCCCGCCCCACCAGGCCCTCAGACGTCACGTGGCAAGGCCTACCCCGCCCCACCCAGCCCTAAAACGTCACGTGACGTGGTCTACCCCGCCCCACCCAGCCATCAGACGTCACGTGACAAGGTCTACCTCGCCCCAACCAGCCATCAGACGTCACGTGGCAACGCCTACCCCGCCCCAACTGGCCCTCAGACGTCACATTGCAAGGTCTATCCCGCCCCACTCAGCCCTGAGACGTCACGTGACGAGGTCTACCCCCGCCCCACCCAGCCCTCAGACGTCACGTGACGAGGTCTACCCCCGCCCCACCCAGCCCTCAGACGTCACGTGACGAGGTCTACCCCGCCCCACCCAGCCCTCAGACGTCACATGACGTGGTCTACCCCGCCCCACCCAGCCCTCAGACGTCACGTGACGAGGTCTACCCCCGCCCCATCCAGCCCTCAGACGTCACGTGACGAGGTCTACCCCACCCCACCCAGCCCTCAGACGTCACATGGCAAGGTCTACCCCACCCCACCCAGCCCTCAGACGTCACGTAACGAGGTCTACCCCACCCCACCCAGCCCTCAGACGTCACGTGACGAGGTCTACCCCCGCCCCACCCAGCCCTCAGACGTCACGTGACGAGGTCTTCTCCCGCCCCACCCAGCCCTCAGACGTCACGTGACAAGGTCTACCCCGCCCCACCCAGCCCTCAGACGTCACATGACGTGGTCTACCCCGCCCCACCCAGCCCTCAGACGTCACATGACGTGGTTTACCCCGCCCCACCCAGCCATCAGACGTCACGTGCCGAGGTCTACCCCGCCCCACCCAGCCCTCAGACGTCACGTGACGTGGCCTACCCCGCCCCACACAGCCCTCAGACGTCACGTGACGTGGTCTACCCCGCCCCAACTGGCCCTCAGACGTCACGTGACGAGGTCTACCCCGCCCCACCCAGCCCTCAGACGTCACGTGATGAGGTCTACCCCCGCCCCATTCAGCCCTCAGACGTCACGTGACGAGGTCTACCCCACCCCACCCAGCCCTCAGACGTCACATGGCAAGGTCTACCCCGCCCCACCCAGCCCTCAGACGTCACGTGACGAGGTCTACCCCACCCCACCCAGCCCTCAGACGTCACATGGCAAGGTCTACCCCGCCCCACCCAGCCCTCAGACGTCACATGACGTGGTCTACCCCGCCCCACCCAGCCCTCAGACGTCACGTGACGAGGTCTACCCCGCCCCACCCAGCCCTCAGACGTCACATGGCAAGGTCTACCCCGCCCCACCCAGCCCTCAGACGTCACGTGACGAGGTCTACCCCACCCCACCCAGCCCTCAGACGTCACATGGCAAGGTCTACCCCGCCCCACCCAGCCCTCAGACGTCACGTGACCAGGTCTACCCCCGCCCCACCCAGCCCTCAGACGTCACGTGACGAGGTCTACCCCGCCCCACCCAGCCCTCAGACGTCACATGACGTGGTCTACCCCGCCCCATCCAGCCCTCAGACGTCACGTGGCAAGGCCTAGCCCACCCCACCCAGCCCTCAGACGTCACATGGCAAGGTCTACCCCGCCCCACCCAGCCCTCAGACGTCACGTGACGAGGTCTACCCCCGCCCCACCCAGCCCTCAGACGTCACGTGACGAGGTCTACACCGCCCCACCCAGCCCTCAGACGTCACATGACGTGGTCTACCCCGCCCCACCCAGCCCTCAGACGTCACGTGACGAGGTCTACCCCGCCCCACCCAGCCCTCAGACGTCACATGACGTGGTCTACACCGCCCCACCCAGCCATCAGACGTCACGTGACGAGGTCTACCCCGCCCCACCCAGCCCTCAGACGTCACGTGACGTGGCCTACCCCGCCCCACCCAGCCCTCCGACGTCACGTGACGTGGTCTACCCCCGCCCCACCCAGCCCTCAGATGTCACGTGACGAGGTCTACCCCGCCCCACCCAGCCCTCAGACGTCACGTGACGAGGTCTACCCCGCCTCACCCAGCCCTCAGACGTCACGTGACGTGGTCTACCCCCGCCCCACCCAGCCCTCAGACGTCACGTGACGAGGTCTACCCCGCCCCATCCAGCCCTCAGACGTCACGTGACGAGGTCTACCCCGCCCCACCCAGCTCTCAGACGTCACGTGACGTGGTCTACCCCCGCCCCACCCAGTCCTCAGACGTCACGTGACGAGGTTTACCCCGCCCCACCCAGCTCTCAGACGTCACGTGACAAGGTCTACCCCGCCCCACCCAGCCCTCAGACGTCACGTGACGTGGTCTACCCCGCCCCAACTGGCCCTCAGACGTCACGGGACGAGGTCTACCCCGCCCCACCCAGCCCTCAGACGTCACGTGACGTGGTCTACCCCGCCCCATCTGGCCCTCAGACGTCACGTGACAAGGTCTACCCCGCCCCACCCAGCCCTCAGAAGTCACGTGACGTGGTCTACCCCGCCCCAACTGGCCCTCAGACGTCACGTCACGTGGCAAGGCCTACCCCCGCCATGGGCGTCGCCACCACTACGGCCAGTACGGACATTGTCCGTACAAGTTGGCGAACCTCCAAAAACTTGTACGGACTGTCCGTACAAGTTTGCGGAACCATTTGAAGGTGCAGAAGTAGATATATCGATACCTGAATAGTTTATATTCGAATTATCATCAGATGGACTATTTGTGACGAATCGTGACGAATTACCTCTATTCATGGAACTTATTGCTCAACAGAAAAAGCATCTTGTTGTACCATCCCCAACTTAAACGCACAAATGGCCAATTGGAATGAATTGTTAACGTTTTTCGTCTGGAGTTGGGAATAGGAGTAGGCGCGACAACTGCAAGAGGCATTTCCATTTTGCCCTTGTCATTGCTAAAACGTTTAGCCGTTTAGTGAGCGGTGCTTGATTTGAAAGCGGGTACCGAAAGTTTGGAGACGATATTGGCGGTAGTTTACGAGATATTGCGAAATACGCGAGGGAGCAAAACAAAATACTCTCGTGTTAGTCACTAGTCCAGTAACATAAATGGTCAGGCCATAATTTTACTGAGCGGTATTTGGCTTCCTCCTTGCGCTAACAACGCTGATGCACGCGCGTTTTATTTTAAATGGATCCAAGCACAATGTATTAGGCCTAACCCGCGCCGTGCTGGGGAGGGGGCGTTTGGATGTGCCTCCTGAAATTTTAGGACATGCAAGGAGCAAACGGGAGACCTAGAGACGTGCTAGCTAGAGGAATGTGACTGATATCACAGTGTTTATCTCGTCAAGATGCGTCTCCCCATATGCAACATGACCGACCTGGGTCACCAAATGACCGTGTCCTGAGGTCATATTTTTAACTTAACCCGATCCGGTCACCATAAGTATGGTTCGGATCATCTTGACGAGGCAAACACTATGGCGTTAAAATTGTTTCCCTATCTTTATTAGGTAAAACGTTATACACGAACAACTTTTGGGAAGAAAATGCAACATGACATTTTGTTACCTCTGGAGCATAAACTGTTGACATTATATACATTTTGAGGATGCCTAAGCGATATAATTTGTCAAGAGCTATCGATTGCGCTTCTCCGTTTGTTCCAAGCTATTATAGTTCCCGAGATATTGTTTTTTGTTGTTGTTGGAGCGAAGTCATAAAATTGAAAAATGTTACCTTTGATAACCTCAATATTGACTTGAGCGAAAAAGTCACAAACATAGGAACAAGGGGCCGGAAGACCATGGCCGCCCCACTTTTTGGCTATTTTGTTGCTAGAAATATTTGCCTAAATTATCCAGATATACCTCAAATAACATTTTTTTTAAAGCAATATATTTTGATAACATAGACACGCATTTCCAGTATAGATTGTGAAAGTAGCGCAAAATTCGAAAATAGCGCATGTTGTAAGTTGTTATGATATTGTGTGCTTCGGGGGAGCAATCTGGGACAGCGGTAAGACATTTGCTTTCTGTGTCAGGGACCGGGGTTCAAATGAGTGACTCAAATCCCTCGGCGGGCCTCTGCAAAAATTCGTCCCGGCCCCTATATCCCTTGAAACAGGGTGAGAGTTAGCGTTTTGGTCACAGGAGGATATGGTGCTTGGTCCACCACATTGTGTGCTTCGAAACAAGAATAGAAGTGAGCTGTAAAAAGCTAGTAACTTGGTTAAAATATGTATTTACAAAATTAGTATGTTCAAATGTAATGATTATCTCATCATTGCTTACACAACGAGGATAATATTGTCAGTGGCGAAGGATTCACTCGCTGGTCCAGTAACGCTGCTTTTATCACATGCTTACATATGAAGCTTCTCGACACAGCGCTACGTTTTCTGACACAACGCTGAATGACAGGACAAAACGTCTAATATATTCAGGAGGAGAGTCCTTACAACTAGAGTATACAGTAAGTGATTTCTCGACATGGCCTTTAAAACTGCTATCTCAGCGCTAAAAATCCCATTATGAAAATGACTGGTTTCCTTTAAACACCGTATTGACACCACTGCAAGAGATCACGTCCTACCCCCCCCCCCCCCCCCTCCCGCTCGAAAGGTTCGACGTCATGGTGTGTCCGTACAAGTTTTGAAACCGTGGCGACGCCACTGACCCCCGCCCCACCAGGCCCTCAGATGTCACGTGACAAGGCCTATCACCGCTCCACCCACACGTTAACGGGGTCAGTGTTTCGAAGTTCAATGCGCTGTCTCTTGATACAAGATGGCGGCGGCGTCTTCTGGGGTCAATATGACAGGCGGCGTTGCTGGGACCGCGCAGTCAGGGACCCGGGAGCCGGCGGGGGGAGGAGGGGGGAGGAGGGGGGGGGGGGGGGGGTGGCAACCCACGCCACCCCCCGTCAACTTTGGGGCTGTGGACAACATACCCAACGTTGTGGATGATCTGTTCACTCTTTACACACTATATAAGTGAGTTCTGCAGACACTCGATTGGACACACATGAACCCTGACATGACATCAGCCTAGCCGGGGTATCAGTATCAGCCTAGCCGGGGTATCAGTATCAGCCTAGCCGGGGTATCAGTCAGCGTCAGATACTCGATCGGACACACATGAACCCTGACATGACGTCAGTCCAGTCTAGCCGGGGTATCAGTCCAGTCTAGCCGGGGTATCAGTATCAGCCTAGTCGGGGTATCAGTATCAGCCTAGTCGGGGTATCAGTATCAGCCTAGTCGGGGTATCAGTATCAGCCTAGCCGGGGTATCAGTATCAGCCTAGCCGGGGTATCACTAACAGCCTAGCCGGGGTATCAGTATCAGTCTAGCCGGGGTATCAGTATCAGCCTAGCCGGGGTATCAGTATCAGCCTAGCCGGGGTATCAGTCAGCGTCAGACACTCGATCGAACACACATGAACCCTGCTCTGCCGTCATCCTAGCCGGGGTATCAGTCAGCGTCAAGGCCATGTTGGTGTGCAGCAGTGTTCGTCACTGGCCCACCAACCCCCATCCCGGACCAGGCCCGGTCAAATTCATAATATTGAGGCCCAGGCCCAGTCCGGCCCGTTCAGATTAAGCATATAATTATTTTTACAGAATTTGCAATCATTTTCCTATCATATTTACTTGTGTACTATAAATTTGAAACACTGCACCAACTATGCTAACCAAAAATACAAAAAGCCACAGCCGCAGCAACAGTGTGTTGCTGTGTAAGTGAACTGCTGGTTAACATATTTTTTACTCTGACCTGAGCTTGTGCGACGCGCGCATTACTTCAAAATTGTCAGGCCCAGGCCCATCCAGAGCCCAGCTATTTCCTTAAAGTTGAGGCCCGGCCCAATCCCAGCACAGGCCCAGCCCATGGCCCATAGGGCCAGCCCATGGCGAACTCTGGAGTGCAGCCAGCTGCTATCAGTGTCAGCCGCCCGGCCGGAATTAATCCTATGTAACGCCGCATTTAATATCAACGGTCCGAAGAGCGTCACCTGTTTGAATTGTGCGATACACAGTACGGCGATACGGAGCTGCCGCCAGCTTGAGGGCGTGTTTGTCAGACGTACGAACGTGCTTCAGCCGAGAGGACGTGCCTCAAACCATCTCACGTGGGACTCGGTAAGAAACAAATATATGCTGTTAACAAAGTTGTGCACCCTTTGGTTAAAATCGAGGTCAATTTTCAGCTCCATGTTGGTCCAAATTTACGCCCTATTAGCGTCCTTTTTAGTGTCTGGTGCTTTATTCAGCAACTAGCTTAGCGATGTTTGTACGCTACCTACGGTAGTTCGTAATAGCATGTGGAAAGAATCAGTGTGCTACCAGAATAGTCTTACCTGTTGAGGGATTATCGCTGCAGTAGTTTTCAAGCAGCCAAGTGCTTTAATCATAGCATTTTAACCCTATTACTGTCGGGATAACACTAAACGATTCTATCGGGGATGGGGGGGGGGGGGGGGCTATTGCCCTTCTTATCTCGGAAACCGCTGGTCCAATTCTCTCTGGAAGAACGGAATTCGACTCCTTGGAGCATGAACTACATTACTGTATTAATAAATATGCAAAATTTGGACATGTGCGGATACAGTTTGCAAACAAATGGGGAAAACCTGCATTTTTAGATGCTTGGCCTGGGACGTTTTTTTAACGCAATTTTTTTCATGTTGTTGGATTTCGTCACCTAATTTTATGCTTTAACACCTACTTTAAAACAAAATGTGGAAATAAACCCAATGGTTTCCTCAGACAATTCCAAAGGGGGGTATCTAAAGATGTCACTATAATATTTTGTGCCGCTTTGATCTCTGTTTTAGATGCTTATAATTATATGTATATGCATGCGAATGTAAATTATGGTTGTTTTTTATTTGTGCAGTGGCGTGCTCAGGAGGGGAGTACGCCATTTATACTTCATTTATGTTTAATAACATGCTCATGATGATGATGATGGGAAGGGGAGGGGAATTGAGTTTTGCCTTTTGTTATCTTTATCTTTGCTTATTGATATATTTTGTTATGTGGTGTCACCCCACAGGTCCACAATTTCCCCTAATTGCATACCTAAGACCGCCTGTGCCCCAAAATACAATTAAGATCCATGCAGATGACATTGCATGAAATTACCCACTGCAAAATATCGTTCAGGGGCGCTAAACACATTGCGTTTGAACGGAGTCAAACATATGCCCCCAAAATTCGTCCCTGGAGTCACCCTTGCAAAAAATCAAAAATATTAAACGTGTGCAAGGCATTGCTAACACAGGTCACCAAGTTTCAAGTTGATATCTTTTGCTATGTAGTTACACGTCTTGGTTCCACAACTTCCCCCAATGTCATCCCTGGAGGCGCCCATAGCATTGGGACATACGCTTACAACCCATCCCAGGAACCGCCTATGCCTCAAAATACAATTGTGATCCATGCAGATGGTATTACACGAGATAGTCCACCGCGAAATAACGTTTGGGGTTAATAAAAACCATGTGTGTATACAATTGCACCAAAAAATCCGTTCCTGGAGTCGCCTGTGGGAAGCCCCAAAAATACTAAAAATCACACAAGGTGTGCAAAGAACAGCTAAGAAGGTTCACTGAGTTCAAAACTCTTTTCTTGCAGAATCGATGAAATACTAGTGACCCAAAATGCCTCCCAAAATACGTCACTGAAGGCGACCATGCGCAATCCAAAATTTGAAAAAAAAGTTCAACATGTCTACAAATGGCAGTAAGGAAAGGTGTAAAGGTCGTAGGCTCGTATACAACTGTTACAACTGTTAGAGAATGAGAACTGATTCCCTTTGAAAGCCGAGTCACGCTGAAAACCCAAACATGCCCCCAAAAACCACGCCTGGAGCCGCCCCTGGTGAGCAGAAAATTTGATTTTTTTCCAAAATGTGCCCAATAAATATTTCGGAAAAGTCGAAAAGTTTGATGGCCGTATCGTCACTCGTTTGGGGTGCGGAAAACCCTTAACCCGGCAGTCACTGGGGTATATTCTGTAACACGACTCACTGGGGGGTAGCCCCCCTGGTATCTTCAGAACTAATGATCGCATCGGGACGCGCAAGGCGGCAGTCGAAAGCGCTCAATGAAATAAGCCTAACGCACACTTACAAATTTCAAATTAAGGTCATATGTCAGGTCATGGTCAAATCAAACGTCAAAATCGAGGTATTTGAGTTTATGGACAATACTTGTCATCCATGGCCTTCGATTGCGCCTATAATCCCCCAAAATTCTGTCAAAGGTATGATACATATCTCACATGAGCTAAAGTGAGATTGTTGGAAAATATCAAGGTCAAGGGCAGGTCACAAAAGGTCACTACAAACAAAATATCTACGAAAGTCATGCAGCAAATGTTTTATGGATGGTTTTACGCGTAGAATTCGATAGTGATAGTCATTTTACCACCTGACTTCATTTACGTAAAGCTAGTATGAAGTTCAGGTCAAGTTCAGGTCACTGAAGGTCAAAATTTGAAATTGATAAATCGAAATGAAAAAAATATGTTTCTATATCAGTTTTATCTAACAAATACGGTGCTGGCATTTATTTGCCTGTATCTGGTCAATAAAGGCAAAAAAACGCAATTTCAAATGACGTCATGATTTACCCATACTTTATATGCCATGTCAGTCAAAAAAGATGATATCATTTTGAAATTTGGTATGGTTGTTGCCCATATTTCTTTATCTGACATCTATTCCGTTTTTTATATCTTCGAAAGAAATGATTTTGTGAAAACCAATTTTTTATATAAAATTATTGGGGTAAAAAACAACATTTTCGAAATTTAGAGATAGGTGGTTTGTAGCCCTGGTGATTTTCTGCCTTTTAACGTTTTTGGATTGCATTTTGCTTCAAATGTGGCATTTGTACGGCCTGGCAAAGTTTAGCTGATTTTTGTGTCAAAATCGTGTTTAGTGAAAATCTGACGAAATTGTTTTGTTTTGCACAAAATATGTAAAAATGATCCCCGGAAAAGTACTGAAAGTTTGGCGTTGATATCTGCATTAATTGTTGAGATGTTCTTAATATTCCTAAGGGGGAGGGGGGCTTAAAAAAGCCCCCCCAGTGACTCGCGGGTTAACACGCGCAGTGGAGGGTGGGGGACGTTTGTGCCCCCCCCCCACAAGTTTTTCGTGAATAGCTCGAAAACGAAGCGGAGCAGGGCGGTGTTTTTTGCGATACATTAACGCCAACTCAATAGCGGATCTTTTTACGCACAAAAACAAACCAAATCGGTCGATATATTTTTGAGTTATATGGATCTTCAGTCCAAGATCGGGATGATTCAGCACCATTCGGTAGACAATGTCAATGTTCATCCCCGGAAACAACTTTGGACAAATTACTGGTGACCTGTGACGTCAAAGAGGTCAAATTCCAAAAAAAATGTGACATTTGGGCAAATTTGACCTTCGTGACCTCGTTTGTCCTTGACCGTTTGACTCGTTTGACTCGTTTGACTCGTTTGACTCGTTTGACTCGTTTGACCGTTTTATTCGTTTGACCGTTTGACCTTGACCTCGTTTGGTCACGAAAATTTCAGAAAATGTAGATCGTTATAGACCTAACTACCCTGTAAGTTTGATTGTCTCATACTTTGTCTTGTCTCATATTGTCTCATCTCATACTTTCGGAGATCTTAGGGGGGGCACTAAAGTGCCCTCCCCCTCCAATGCGGGTTAGTGGCATACCCCACTCCACTGCGCGTGTTAAAGGGGTCGTTTTAGCCCCACCCCCCTCCCACACTAAAAGGGTTAACCAAACGATTACTTATACTTAAACGATCCGTTTCTGACGTCGTCCCTGCTTATTTTGAAGACGATGGCGACATCTGGAGGGACCGGCATGACGTCAGTGGGGCAGACTTCGGGTGATACCAGCCTCCATCAGGCAGAGTCCAGCCTCCAGCAACTGACCGTGAGTAACTCAGTCTACCAACTTACGTATGTAGCATTCTGCATCCAACGATGATAATTTTACCAGTATAAATAGGACTTGACAGTGCACAACAGCAGCATAATAGCCGACAAAGCCGAAAATGGCCGATTTAATAGTGACAAGCAGCACCCCGATAGGAGATCTCCGGGGGGACGGAATCCCCCAACCCCTGCCACTAATAGGGGTAGCCAGGAGCCTGCCACTAATAGGGTTAATGTTAACACGCCGAATCAGTGGCACAATTGTATCAGAGACAGAACCGACGTCGCAGTAACAGCTAATGTAACTCGCATTGCTCGTACGTCGTCCTTAACCCTCGCCCTACGGGGGTACTAAAACGTCCCCCCTGAGGTTTTCCTGCATAACCTTTTACACATGCGACGCATCTTGCTAAAATTTGCATTAGCTGAGTTCACAACAATTATACGTATGCTGTAAAAATTTCATGGAAATTTATTGTGAAATTTGGGAGATAATGATGTTTTGATGACGTCATGTTGGTGGAAAAACAATAAATGTTTGAAAAATCGAAGAAAACAGAGTGTTTTAAGCAAATTGCAAACGCAATTTACCAAAGCTACAAAATGGCATTTTCTTTCAAATGGCAATCTCGGATTTTCACAATTTTGGGTTTCTGATCCCTTAAATAAAAAAAGAAGATTTGTTTTCGAAAAATCACCACAAAATCAAAATGTTCAAAGATGTTAAAAAAATGGAATAACTGTGAGATAACTGATTATGGACAATACTCAAACCAAATTTCAAAGCAATATCTTTATTTTTGACTGAGTGATGGCTCCCTAAGTGTAAGAAACTTATCACTTCATTTTTTTAATAATTTTAATGGACTTTTTTGGACCAGATACGAATAAATAGTTACCTTTTCTGTATTTTTGAGACAAAACTGGTCTAGGAATATGCCTTTTTATTTGCATTTATCAATTTCTAATCTTGAGGTTTTCGGACAGAGCAAAATCGCTGTTCTGGACGTGGTCGATCGAGGTCATTCACTTGACCTGGAAGGTCACTCGTTGACCCAAAACCTCAAAATTGTATACCGTTAGATTCTAAACATGACAGGCAACATGATAGTTCTTACCGCGTTGCTCTATGTTGCTTGGTTTGGAAGTTAACAGGGGTCTTTTTAGGACCCCTGTAGGGCGAAGGTGAAAAATGTTCCCTTAGGGCGAGGGTTAAACAATCATAATTAGGAAATGATGCTGGACCAATAGGTAGCTGGACCAATAGCGCATAGCCGATTATGCATGCGTAATTTTTGACAGACAATCCCTTGGCGGTAACTTACCAGTCTGCGATATTGTGTTGTCCACCTCAACCTAGAGCACACCTCTGAGCGACAGAATGAACCGATACTTTAGAACCAATCGATGCCGTATCAGTGATATGGTCATCACATTAGTTATCTTTATCGGACAAGCTAGAATGACGAGTCTCCACCCAATCTCATTAATACGTTGTCTGATAGTTGGGTTACCTGGCGTTTTAACCGTTCAACGAAAGATAACATTCCGTGATTCGAAATCGTTCAAAACTCTGATACATAACGTTACATTTACTGAAGAGGAAACGCACATAATCATTCAACTCTGGCTTCTGGATAAGTGTTGCGAGCAAGGCGTGAACGAATTAATCGAAACATTCGAACCACAGCCGAAACATTTAATAATTATCAGCGGCTAAACTGGCTTCATTCCTGTCTTACCTCATGCTGTCGGGGACCGTATTACCGTGTACATGTCCTCCCTTCAACGACCATCTCAATTCCATCACGTCTGATTTCCCAAGTAAAATGTTACACAAATTTACAACGTGTATTCTAACTCAGCAACTAAGCAAACAATTCACTAGTTCAATCTCTAGCTTAACATCCTAACTAAAACCGCTCGTATTTACAGACGCCAAAAGGCGTTAGGACTTAACCCGCGCCGCGCTGGGGGGGGGGGGGTAAATTTTACCCCCCTCTCAGATTTTTCCATAACTTGAAAACTGTGCCAGATATCGCAGTGAAACTTGCGGTACCTTATGGTGCATCAATTTCACATCTTATGTAACAATTTTGTTGAAATACGTGATAATTTTGAGGAGATAATGACGTTTTAGTGACGTCATGTCATGTTATTTTTGGTGAAAAAACGTTAAATGTTTGGAAAATCATAGAAAACAGTGTGTTGATACAAATCGCAAATAAAAGGCGTCAAAAGAAAGAAAATAACATTGTCTTTAAAATGGCCATCTCGGATGTTCAATATTTTGGGGTTTTGACTCCCAAAAAACAAATAACTGATTTTTGGGGAAGAATTGACACAAGAGTTTTTTGTTTGAAGAGTTTAAAAAAAAACGGAAGAAATATTAGAGAACCGAGTATGAACGATGTTCAAACCACATTTCAAAGCAATTTCTATATTTTTGACTGACTTATGGCTCTCTAAAAATACGTAACTCATGACGTCATTTTTTTATTGAGTTTGTTTGTCTTTTACTGACCAGATACAGACAAATAAATGCCACCACTGTATTTCTAAGACAAAACTAGTCTAGAAACATGCAATGTTTATTTAGATTAATCAATTTCAAATTTTGACCTTATTGTGACCTGATCTTATTGTGACCTGACCTGAGGGCGATTATATGGTGTCAGGCTGTGAAAATGGCTGCTTCTATCGAATTCTACGTGTAAAATAACCCATACAACATGTGTCGCATGGCTTTCGTAGACCTGTGACCTTTTGTGACATGACCTTGACATTGACCTTTGCTTAAAATTTCACTTTTACTTATGCGGGAGATGCATTATACATTTGGGAGCACTTTGTGAGATAATAGTTGCAATACAAGGCTTTGGATGGAAAGTATAGCCCAAAAACCCAAATACTTAAATTTTGACACTTGACCTGACCGTGACCTGACATGTGACCTTATTTTAATAATTATTTCGGGTATGCGTTATATTCTACTCACTGAGAGCTTTCGATCGCCGCCTTGCGCGTCTCGCTGCGGTTATTGGTTCGGAAGATACGAGGGGGGTAAAATTTACCCCCAGCACCGGACGTTCGGATGGAGACCCCAGCGCCGCGCAGGTTAACCCTATTATCTGTGCAGCAAGCTTAACTTCAAAGTACATTTACTGCGGTCGCCTGACCTCACAATCTAATAAAACAATCGGATTCACATATATATACATCATTGTTTCCTAACTTCCTAGAGATCAGAAATAGTGAGTCTGGACAGCTGACCCAATTTACGTTTAAATACCACACGTAATCCCTTATTGTCTAAATTTTGTAGTCACCGGGCCTGGGCAGAATTTCGGGTAGGATCGGAAAGGATGAGCAGCTCCGTGACTTACTTCTGACGTGATCTGCGCCGTCACCTCTGCCTTCGTCTGGTTCTTGCCGTCAACTTCTTCTGTCAGCTGTCACCTCTGCCCGGCCGAGTCTTGCTGCCGTCTCTCTGCTGTACCGTCTCTCTTGCTGCCGTCTCTCTGCTGTACCGTCTCTCTTGCTGCCGTCTCTCTGCTCTGCTGTCCGGCGGGCGGCTGCCGCTGTCTTGTCTTCGCTGACTGGCTGCGAGCTGCTGTCTTGTCTCCGCTGACTGGCTGCGAGCTGCTGCCTTGTCTCCGCTGACTGGCTGCGAGCTGCTGCCTTGTCTCCGCTGACTGGTTGCGAGCTGCTGTCTTGTCTCCGCTGACTGGCTGCGAGCTGCTGTCTTGTCTCCGCTGTCAACCCTGCCACGGCGGACGGCTGCTGCCGCCGCGCCGCGGGCAGCGCGCGTGCTGAGGTCCCGAAGTCGACTGTGGCGGCCAGTGCGTGCGCTCCCAATGGTCTGAGTAGTGTGTATACTCCGGCCGGCCAGGCACGGCTCCGGGATGGCCAGTGCGTGCCCTCCCCAATGATCTGAGTAGTTTGTATACTCCGGCCGGCCAGGTGACGCTCCGGGCGTGCACACCCCTGCCTTCTGAATGGCCGATTCATGCCGTCGACAATTTTTCATTTCTAGTGTATAGAGCTTCTTCAAACTTCTTAATGACCTTTCTTACTAAATTTTGTTCATAATATAATTGCTTCAAGTAGTGCATATTTCTTCCATTTTCTTGTTTGCTTGCTACCTAGGGCCACGCCTTTGCTTTGTTAATGCCATGTGTCTGGTGCTGGTGCTAATATCTTCATATAACCATATAATTTTGATTATCCATAATGCATCTTGTTAATTCAATTATCTGTCTTAAATATTCGGTCAGATAGTCCTTTCAGTCAATGCTATTTCAATATTACGGCGTAGTATCGGTTCCAGATGACATTCTCGTTCATCTATTTCTTTTTCCAGCATTAAATGTTCGCCTTTTCCAGCTTACCGAAAATCTTGACATGCTTAATTTTATATCAGTGCTTAGGCTCCGTTCAGGTTCAATACTTTAAATGCTGCATTAAACTGCAGCTGCTGCATTAATAATAGTTATATATATATATGTATATATATATATATATATATATATATATATATATAGATGCATATATATATATATATATATAGATATATATATATATATATATATATATTATATATATGATTATATAGTATATATAATATATATATATATATATATATATATAAGATTATATATATATATATATATAATATATATATATATATATATATATATATATAATATACTATATATATATATATAATATATATATATAATATATATATATATATATATCTTATATATATTATATAAGTATAATATAAGTATATATATACGTATATTATATATATATATATATACTATATAACTATATATATATATATATATATATATATATATATATATAGATATATATATATATATATATATATATATATATATAATATAGTATATATATATATATATATATATATATATATATATATATATATATATATATATATATATATATATACTATATATAATATATATATATATATATATATATATATATATATTTATATTATATAATATATATATATATATATATATATATATATTATATAATATATATATATAGTATATATATATATATATATATATATATATATATATATATATATAGTATACTATATATATATATATATATATATATATATATATATATATATATATATATATATATATACTATATATATATATATATTTATATATATATATATATATATATATATATATATATATATATATATATATATATATATATATATATATATACTATATATATATATATATATAATATATATATATATATATATATATATATATATATTATATATATATATATATATATAGTATATATATATATATTATATATATAGTATATATATATATAGTATATATATATATATAATATATATATATATATATATATATATATATATAGATATATATTGCCGGTGTCGACCGTATTTCTCATTTTATCATTACTTTAAAATAACACATTTCTCGTGTAAATTTCAAATCTTCTTTTTAAATACTGCTTCTTATTTGGCCGTCTTACTTCGCATATATCGCAACTCTCATTTCTTCTCAACAACGATTCTTCCCTTACTTGAAAACTTTATCTTTGCTGACGCGTCACAGCTCGACACAGCTGTCCCTCTGCCTTTGGGCGGGTCGCCCTGGGTGTGCTAACTCATAGCAGGGGGGGGGGGGATGCCAGACGGTCAAGGCGGGTTGGTCCGAGGGGTTACCAGCCGGCGGCTCTGTCTAGCCCGCCGCAGCTCGTTGACCTCACCGTTCTGGCGATGGCCGACGACCTGGCTTTTTGTCTGTCTGGTTGGATGCGATGGGAGGGGAGACGTCTGCCGCCGCCGGCCGGAAGTGCTTTGTCAGATAAGTCAGGCCCGGTGCATTGGAACATGCTGAGAAGATGTACCCCGTTACATAAATAACGTTCAGTTGCACTAAACACATTGCGTGTAGAACGAGTCAAACACATGCCCCAAAATCTGTCCCTGAAGTCACCTTGGGAAACCAAAAATAAAAAAACTTGCGCAAGGCATTGCTGAAACAGGTCACCAAGTTTCAAGTTTATATATTTTGCTATGTATTTACACGTCGTTGTTCACAACTTCCCTAATTTCATCCCTGGAGGCGCCATAACAGTGGGACAAGCGCTTGCGTCCCATCCCTAGAACGCCTATCACATGAAATACAATTGTGATCTTTGCAAATGATATTACACGAGATAGTCCACCACGAAATAACGTTTAGAGTTACTAAACACCATGTGTGTATACACTTGCCCCTAAAAAAAACGTTCCTGGAGTCGCCTGTGGGAAACCCTAAAATATAACAAATCACACAAAGTGTGCAAAGAACAGCTAAGAAGGTTCACTGAGTTCAAATTCCTATCTTTGAATTTGTGATGAAATACCAGTGACCCAAAATGCCTTCAAAATACGTCCTTGAAAGCGCCCATGCGCAATCCAAAAATTAGAAAAAAAAATGTTCAACACGTCTACTAATGGCAGTAATGAAAGGAATGAAGGTCGTAGGCTCCGTATCTACAACGTTTAGAGAATGGGAACTGAGTCACGCTGAAAACCCAAACATGCCCCAATACTCACGTCTGGAGCCGCCCCTGGTGAGCAGAAATTTTGAACTTTGCCAAAATGTGCCCAATGATATAGCTTGGAAAAGTGAAAAGTTTAATGGCCGTATCTTTACTCGTTTCGGGACAGGAACGGAAATTCTTAGGGGGGTTCGTTTTAGCCCTCCCCTGACACTAATAGGGTTATCACGCGCCCTGGAGGGAGGGGAGGGGGGGATCCGCACACCCCTAAGGTTTCCCAAAGATAGCGCAAAAACGGCTGCGCGCAGCGCCGCCATTTTGTACATATCTGTTTGGAATTGAACTACCCACATTAAGTGGGAAGTTCAATTCAAAACATTAAAATTAAATTAAAAATCATTAAAAGCCGAGGGCGAGGGTAAGCCATTTACATTTATGGAATGATTCGTAAGAAAATACATTACATTGTAAGTCAATGGGAAAAACTGACAATACGTATAAATCATAAGAAATGGCTAAATTTTGACCATCTTTCACCAGAACTACCACACTTGTGCCAAATGCAAAGCCCTGTGTCACATTTCTGTTCTTTGACTTATACGAGGTCAAATAACATACAAATTGTGAGACCCATACGACCACACCTGAGTTAACCTCTACGAGGTCAACTCAGGTGACCCCCAGGTCACGTATGGTTTTTGTTCAATAACTCGTTATACCCTCGCCTGGTAGGGGGATGGATGCCACCTCCTTGGTTTTTCGGAAGTAACTCGCGTAGTTTTTCAACAGATTGCGATGAAACTTCAGTACCATTTTTTAACAATTGGATACATACTCCGAAATTTCAACATTTTACACCACATGAGTCGTAATCTATGACCTGCTTCTCAAGGTCATGTCTGTCGCGACTGGCGTCCCGTAGTTATCGATGCTTGTAAATTTTGCAGTTTGCGAGTGTTTGTTGTTCAGGAGCATATGTACAGATGATAACAGGCGACATGTATAGTTACTACTAAGATCGTGAACTCCGATGACCTGAGATGACTCGTGTTGCCTCTGGAAGTTTGTGGGACATTTCGTGACGCTGATTTCAAATTTAGCATCCATTTTACATAATTATCTGCTCCACTAGGGTCTTGCACTTTCACAGGTCAACCGAGGTCACTGACCTCCGATGACATGATATCACGTTTTTGTTTTTTACTCTGGTAGTTCCTAGGGCGTTTTGTGACGTTCATTTCAAATTTGACACCCATTTTGCATCATTAGATGTTCAATTGGGGTAATTTTCTGTCACAGTCAACCGAGGTCACTGACATCCGATGACTTAACACGCGCCCTGGAGGGGGGGGGGGGCGAAATCCGCCACCCCTCCGGTTTTTCAAGAATGCGCAAAAACGGCGGCGCGCAGCGCCACCATTTTTTGTATACCTGTTTAGAAATGAACTTCCCGCATTATGTAAAATGTTTGGCCTCAGGTCATCTCAGGTCAGGTCACCAGACTAGGTCACGTGATGACCTCAACTCCAGAACGTTTGCAAGTAGTACCACAGCCACAGTTTTACGCCGATTGGTTTCAATCTTGCAGGACTTCATAAGGTCATAGATACCAACAATTGGTGGTCTCGGATTTCCAATATCGGTGGGACCTATGGTCTGGTCAATTTTGTGACCGCCAACACGGTTTTATCAATAACTAGTCGACATAATGACGATAGAGAAGAGAAAACGGTACCAATATGTTTGTCTCGTCGAGACACGTATCCAATATGCAACATGACCAACTTGGGTTACCACTTGACCTTGACCTGAGGTCAAATTTCTCAGATGACCTAACCCGGTCACCATGAATACGATTCGAAGTGCCTTGACAAGACACACGCGATGTCGTAAACATTATTGCTTTATCTTTTTTAGGTAAAAGGTTATTTGGGGAAAACAGTTTTGAAAACAAAATCACCTCTTTGACATTCGATGAACTCTGGAGCCTAAACTATTGACCTGAGCTCAATCTGAGGACACCTGTGTCGATTGCATTTTTTAATGACTTTCGATTGCTTTTTTACGTTTGCTGCTAACTATCATAGTTCCGAGATATTTGGGGGTGTTCGAACCGAAGTCTTGAAAACTTGAAAATCTGACCCTTGATGACCTCTGGTGACCTCAATATTGGCCTGAAAAAAAAATAACGAATACTTTCGAAAGAGCTTGTCTCGAGCTATCTAACGTCGTTTCCCGCTTGTCGCTACGTTGCGTGATTTTCGAGATCATAGGTGGGGGAGGGGGGGGGGGGGGGGGGGCGAAATCCGCCCCCCCCCTCCAGGGCGTATAATTATCAGAGGCCCTCCAGGGCGCGTGTCTAATATGACCTTTTGACCTCTGCAGGGGATTTGCGCCGAACACGAACTGCAGGGGGTTTGATTTCCGCCCTCCTCCCCCTCTGAGATCTCGAAAACTACGTTATGTACGCGAGAAGCAGAAAACAGCATTTGATAGCTTGATACATGTTCTATCGAACTTATTTCAGTATTGTTTTAGGTCAGGTCAAAATTGAGGTCACCAGAGGTCATCGAAGGTCAAATTTTCGAGTTTTTCTTGTTTTAGGACATCGCTCCAGAAATTCCCATATATCTCAGAAACTACGCTAGTTAGAAACAAACGGAAAAGAGCAAACGCCAGCCAGTGACATTTTCAATCGCCAAACTTCCCTCAAATTTGATCTCAGGTCAATATTTGAGGCTCCAGAGGTCAAAAAAGGGAAAAAATGACGTTTTTTTGCAAAATCGGTTTTCGCTATTAACTTTGTATGTAATACAAATAACGAAAAACTGTTTACGTCATTGTGTGTATGTTGTCAAGCCGCTGTGAATGATATACATGGTGACTTTGTTAAATTAACTTAACAAATTTGACCTCAGGTCAAGGTCAAGTGGTGACCCAAGTAGGGCATGTTGCATATGGAAGACGTGTATTGACGAGACAAACACATTGATGCCTGTTTTACTTCTCTGATCTTCATTATGTCGGGAGTTATTGACAAACAAAAAGTGATGGTGACCTCGCATGACCTTAAATGATCCAATATGGATCACTGAACAAAACTTACATTTAGATCATCAAGAATATCCTATAATAACATGATCCAGAAGTAATTGGACTAATATCATGCATATCCTTAGTATTTGTATATTTCCCCATTGACTTATTATGGGGAGGTTACGAAATTGACCTGACCTTAGGTCACCGAAATCAAAATTCCGAGATAAACGAATTGTAAGTACGTATGCCCTCATGACATCCCTATAAGTTGCAAACTGATCGGTGAAAAACTCTGGCTTTGGCACAACTGCAAACA
Organism: Chirona hameri; assembly: GCA_036785665.1. Lineage (NCBI taxonomy): Eukaryota > Metazoa > Arthropoda > Thecostraca > Balanomorpha > Balanidae > Chirona > Chirona hameri. The sequence continues at coordinate 139,520 of JAXIVJ010001224.1, forward strand.
TTTTTGGAGGTGGGGTCACTTGACCTGGTCTGGTGACCTGACCTGAGATGACCCTAGGTTATTTTGTTTTCTTCAAAGTGTGCGCAATTGATGTCCTGACAGGTGTGCGAAAACCGGGCGGCGCTGCGCGCCGCCGTTTTTTTCGCTATCTTTGAAAAACCTGAGGGGGATGGGGGGGGGGGGGGGGGGGCGGAAATCAACCCCCCCCCTGTAGTGCGCGAATTAAGAACATTGCATGGCCAAATATGCTTTCAGATCTCTACCAACTGAAGATAAATAGAAAACAACCATCTATGATTGAAAACATAAATGTGGACATCTATTAGTAATATTAGATTAACCCTCGCCCGTGCAGCGTCCGATCAGTGCGTGACTGTGCAGGGGGGGGGGGGGGGGGGAGGTACGACACCCTAGTGTTTAGCCCCTAATTGGGCTAGAGCTTTCGATTTAAAAAAAAACGTGCTTGTTGCTTGTCACGAGATCAAGCCATTGATACCCGATTTTAAGGTCCTAGGTCATTAGGTGACCTCTGAGGTCATGTCAATGACCCAAATGTCATCAAAATTTAAAATGCGTATAAATTGAATTTTATCGAGCTAGAATCGTGAATGAGCATATCATAATGCTTAATGGGTGCCAAATTCGTAATCAGCGTCACAAAATGTCTTAGAAACTGCCAAATTCCAAAAAGGTCATGTCAGGTCATGTCAGGTCATTGGAGGTCAGTGACCTCGGTTGACCTGTTGGGGCGCATGACGCCACTGGAACATATAATATGTAAAATGGATCCCATATTTGAAATCAGCAGTCACAAAATGTCCCTAGTAACTGCTAGAAGCCAAAACAGTAATATGAGGTCATTGGAGGTCAGTGACCTCAGTTGACCTCTGAAAAGGTCAATAGAGGTCACAATCTCAATGGAAACCACATCTGTCACCTGGAAACACCTGTGCATAAGCTTCCTGAACAATAAACGCTATGAAACTGCACAAGTTACAAGGATCAATACTACGGGACGCCAGTAGCGCCTGACATGACCTTGAAAAACAGGTTAAAGGTCACGGGTCATGTGACCTACAACTTAACATTTTCAGAATATGTATCAAATTGTTCACAAGTAGGGTACTGAAAGTTTCATCGCAATCGGTTGATATTTACGCGAGTTATTCCCGAAAAACTGAGGGGGTGGCAGTCAACTCCCCCCCCCCCCCTCCCGCCCTGCACTGGCGAGGGTTAAAGGTCAAAGGTCAAATCAGGTCATCAGGTCATCAGCTCATTAGCTCAAAGTTCAACAGGGGTTTAGAGTTTAATTGAAGTGCATTCTTCAAACAACAGTGTCTAGTGACGGAGGTCACATGGGCGTCCCAGTTCAAAGTGCGATCGAATGTGATGCCAAGATTCTTAGCGAGTCCGCCACCGAGTCGTTTCACCTGCGGCGCCGGCGGCGCCACCTCACCGCGGTAAACTTGAGGAGGCGCTGGCGGGGACCGCCTACGATATTGTGAAGGTTGTAATACAAGAACGATTGTCTGTTATGGTAAAAAATACACGTTTGCTCCGTGCAAAAAAGAGATACAAAGTTCCACCCCTGGATGTGATAAGATTTGTTATTGCTGTCGTACTCTTTTGCCATGATATTTCCTGGCGGATGCATTTTGATGAACAAATAATGTGTCCGACCATTGTATTGGCCCACAGATCTCGAACCCTGCCACCGTAGTAGAAGTAGGGAAAATCAAGTTCAAAAGACAAGACGAGATTGGCTTTGGCTCCGGTGGCACGCGCGTTTACCGGTAAGTTCAAAAACTTCAGTTGGTCTAAAAGCTCAGGTTACAGTTAGGGCTGTTGCAAGTGAAGTTGCTGCATGACGTCACTCGGTCGTGAAGGATTTCTCTACACGGCAAAGAGAATGGCGCGAAGCCAGTTTCAAGGAAGGTAGCTTAAGATAAACTATGAGCATTTAAACTCGACTTGATCGTCTTTAAAAAGGATACTTTGCCCTCCTGTGTTGTGGTACTGGGCTACTCACATGAGTTGGGTCGGCATTTAAATAATTCAGATATGTGTTGGGAAACATATCTATACGAAATCTTCCAGTATGAAGGAAGTAGGGAAGAGAAGACCTGAACCTCACATAAGGGCCATTAACTCGGCATTGACTGGGGTCTCAGCAGAACGCCATTGACTGGGTTGGGGGGGGGGGGGCGTTAAACACCCCTGGTTATCTTCCGACCAACCATTACATCTAGACCCTCAAAACGGCATTCAAAATATCTCAATGAGACAAATCTAAAGCATATTCAAAAATGTAGAAGTTAGGTCAAATGTCAGGTCACGGTCAGGTCAAAGGGTCAAAATCAACGTATTGGAGTCTAGGGCCAAACTTTCCATCCAAAGCTATCGATTACAACCATGATCACCCAAAATGCTGCCAAAGGCATGATACACATCCCGCATGAGCTAAAGTGTGATTGTTGGCAAAGGTCAAGGTCAAGGCCTGGTCAAAAAAGGTCACTATGCGCACAATATCTACGAAAGTCATGCAACACAACTTTTATGGATTATTTTCCACTTAAAATTCGAAAGTGATAGCCATTTTACCACCTGACTTCATTTACGTGAACTTAATGTCAAGTTCAGGCCACTGAAGGTCAAAATATGAAATTGATAAATCTATACAAAAGTCATGCTTCTGGACCATTTTGTCTCGGAAATACAGTGTCTGTATCTATATAGAGTGTAATGCTTGTGCGAGGAACATACTTTATATAATTAATAAACTAAAAACATGACCTTTTCCTCGAAAATGTGAAAATCCAATGTTATCAAAATGTTATTATTATGTTTTAATATTTCGGCCACAGGCCTTTATCAAACAGAAACTGTTTGATAAAGGCCTGTGACCGAAATATTACAACATAATAATAACATTTTTATCACATTGGGATTTTCACATTTTCGGGGGAAAGGTCATGTTTTTAGTTTATTAATTATGTCTGTATCTATCATTTTTTGGTCTGTATCTGGTCAATACAAGCCAACCAACGCTATTGCAAATATGACGTCATGAGTTGCCCATTATTTAGATGCCATAAGTCAGTCAAAAATGTGATATAATTTTGAAATTTGGTATGTTAGTTTTCAACATGTAGTTCTCTGACATATATTCCAGTTTTGTGAATATCTCTGAAGAAAAAAATGATTTTGTGGGCATTTTTTAATGTTTTATTTATTTTTTTGGTGTAAAAAAAAACATTGTAAATATCCGAGATAGCCCTTGTCATTTTTTATCGTTTGGCACTTTGAATTGCATGTTGCGCAAAATACGGCATTTGTATGGTCTGTTAAAGTTTAGCGGATTTTTGGGTACAACTTGTGTGTAGTGACGTCACTAAATTCGCTATAAATCGAATTTGTTTTCGATGAAAATGCTTTATTTATGCACAGAAGACGTAAAATCGATATAGGAAAGATAGCCACAGTTTCACGTTGATAGGGCTATTGGTTTTGAGCTATTACGAAAGTTCATCAGGGGGGGGGGGACATTCAACGCCCCCCCCCCCACTCCCAGTCAATGGTGGGTAAACACGCGCCCTGGAGAGGGGGGGGGGGCGAAATCCGCCCACCCCTCAGGTTTTTTCGAGGATAGCGGAACAACAACAGACCGCAGCGCCAACTTTTTGGCATACCTATTTGGAAATCAAATATTCACATTATGTGCAATTCTTGACTTCTTCGAGGCATCTCCCGTCAGGTCAGCAGACCAGGTCAAGTTATGACCTCAAATCCATAAAGTTTGCGGTCGTACCACAGCCACATTTTTAGGCCGATGGGTTTCAAACTAGCATGATTTCATAAGGAAAATAGGTACCTTCAATGTGTTGATCTCGGATTTTGTATATCAGTGTCCTAAGCTCGGGCAATTTCATGATGACCTCCCCTATTATAAGTCAAAGGGAAATATTTAAATGCTTCCTATTCTGAGGATACGCATGATGTCAGTCCAATTCCTTTTGGATCATTTTACCATAGGCCATGCTTGATGATCGGGGTGAAATTGTCGTTCAGTGACCCCTACATGGCCAGCTGAGGTCATCTGAGGTCATCACTACGTTTTTGTCAATCACTCTCGACAGCCTGAAGATAGAGAAGTGAAACCGGTACTAATGTGTTTGCCTCGTCGAGACACGTCGCACAATATGCAACATGACCTACTTGGGTCACCACTTGACCTTGACCTGAGGCCAAGTTTTTAAGTTCACCTTAACTGGTCAACATTAATATTATTATAAGCGCCCTGGCGAGACGAACACGATGGCGTCAAAATAATTGCCTTATCCGTATTATATGTGAGACGTGTCTCAACGAGAGAAGAAAAAAACACATTGTTACCGATTTCACTTTTCTATCTTCATTCTGTCTAGAGTTATTGGCAACGAAGTGGTAATAAACTCAGATGACCTCTGCGGACCCTGTAGGGGTCACTGAATACAAATTGACCCTGGATCATCAAGAATGGCTTATGATTGCATGATCTAGAAGGAATTGGACTGATATAATGGGTATCCTCGGGATCGGAAGCATTTGAATATTTCCCCATTGACTTATAATGGGGGAGGTCACGAAATAGACCCGACCTTAGGTTACTGTTTTACAAAATCTGAGATACAAAAATTGTAGGTACATATAACCTTATGAAGTCTTGCAAGTTTAAAGAAATAATCAGCCAAAAACTATGGCTGTGGTATGACCGCTACCTTTTGGAGGTGGGGTCACCACGTGACCTTGTCTGGTGACCTGACCTGAAATGACCCGAAGTCAAGAATTGTACTTAATGTGGGTAGTTGATTTCAAAACAGGTATGTATAAAACGGCGACACTCTGCGCCGTCGTTTTTCCGCTATCCTCGGCAAACCTTGGGGGTGGGCGAATTTCGCCCTCCTCCAGGGCGCGTGTTTAGCTAACATAACGACGATATGGTGGGGTATTTTCACAAGTTATTTACCGTCTTTTGGGGCATCGTGTTCGGGGGAATGTGTTTTAGTGAATGGCTATAATCCAAGTCTTTGACTGAAAAGTAGAGCCCTACACTCAAATACCTCCTTGTTTAACTTTCACCTGACTGTGACCTGACATGTGACTTGACATGCAGTGGTCTATTTTTTCGGTAACTAGCTAGCTAGCGTAGGCGAAAAATGTATGTCAGTGAAGCGACAAATATTGGGCTTTAGGGAAGGTTTATGCCGTTGTCGGAGGATCAGAACCCAGCCGAAACGAGGAAGAGAATGGACCTTGTTCGTTACACTTGGTTGTGCGTTTCATTCTCTGTGAGAAAACAAAATACGGGAAAGTTTTCAGACGGGAAAAATGACTTGGGGCGAAATTTTAAATTTTAAAGCTTGGGGAAAATGGTCCCAAGCACAACAAAATAAATGATCCCACAACAAACAATATGCTTCACTAATTTCACCCACAATACAACACATAAAGCATGGTTAATTAGCAGTCGCGTTTCTTTGGAACGAACGTGTTTTCGCTGCCGATATACGAGGTATTAGCCATGATCTATAAAATGCACTTTTCCGAAGAAAACAAAACACTCCGAACCTGTTCCACGGATGCGTCTCATTTAGAGCTTTCCATTGCCGCGTTGCGTGTCTCGCTGTAACTATGGTTCGGAAGAAAACGAATGGTGGGGGGGGGGGCAGAATTTGCCTGCGGGGAGTGTTTTTCTGAAAATCCAGCGGGACGCGAGTCGATGGAGCCGATGTCAGCCGTAACGATGATGTCGCTGGAGCCAATGTCAGCCGTAACGATGATGTCGCTGGAACCAATGTCAGCCGTAACGATGATGTCGCTGGAGCCGATGTCAGCCGTAACGATAACGATGTCAGCCGTAACGATAACGATGTCAGCCGTAACGATGATGTCGCTGGAGCCAATGTCAGCCGTAACGATGATGTCGCTGGAGCCGATGTCAGCCGTAACGATGATGTCGCTGGAGCCAATGTCAGCCGCAACGATGATGTCGCTGGAGCCGATGTCAGCCGTAACGATGATGTCGCTGAAGCCAATGTCAGCCGTAACGATGATGTCGCTGGAAACAATGTCAGCCGTAACGATGATGTCGCTGGAGCCAATGTCAGCCGTAACGATGATGTCGCTGGAGCCGATGTCAGCCGTAACGATGATGTCGCTGGAGCCGATGTCAGCCGTAACGATAACGATGTCAGCCGTAACGATGATGTCGCTGGAGCCGATGTCAGCCGTAACGATGATGTCGCTGGAACCAATGTCAGCCGTAACGATGATGTCGCTGGAGCCGATGTCAGCCGTAACGATGATGTCGATGGAGCCGATGTCAGCTGTAACCATGATGTCGCTGGAGCCGATGTCAGCTGTAACGATAACGATGTCAGCCGTAACGATGTGCATTTGTGTCAACAGGGGAATGTTCGGCAAACGAAAAGTCGCTGTGAAGCGTATACAGCTCGGAGGAAATGCCGAAGAAGTAAAAGAACGTGAAGAGAACAATCTGATCAAATTGGACCAGCATGAAAATGTCATCAGGTATTGTAACGGAAACCGCAATGTATCGTTATGAGTGCATATCTCCGCCCACATGAATTACCGACCTTCTCCGCCCACATGAATTCAGCAGAGAATGGCATCGTTGATCGTTGGAGCTGCTGTTCAGATGTTCCATTGACAATTGGCATACATATTATCCCACGAGTCGCTGTTTTTTTTTCCCGCACCCCAAACCGCTTTGTTTTTCTGGCTACCACACGAACGCAGGGGCGGATCCAGAAAATCTCCAAGGGAGGGGGATCTATTACAAATCGGAGGCCCCTACCTACCCCAAAATTTTAAAACTTCCCGGATTTGGGCCACTTTATTTCGAGGGGCCCTATAGCTAACTTTTGAATATACAACCACATACAGGCAACAGGGCGCGTTTCTTAAATACAACTATACAGCCTACACTGACTAAGGCAGTCAAATGGACTTCTTTTGAGTGATGGACTCAAAACCGGGACTTAGTCCCGAGGACTGGTGAGATGCTCAGCTACGCTAAGGTGATAAGCAACGCAGAAGCCAGAGCCCAGGACCAGAGCGGCTCCATATCTGCTCGCTGTCACACTGCACGTATTCTACCCGCATTCCGTGTCAGTTATTTTCTGTTCCCCATCATGTGTTTTCTTCAATCTGCTACTGTCCGAGTCCTTCATCGGCTATTACCTGACCCAACGGCTCGGCTGGACGGACTGCAGCGTCTCCGCACCGGCCACTAACAGATAGACGGTTACTCAGATGCGTGCATATGTTTTGCTGACCCACCAGGGACGGGGCATCCTATCTAGTTCCGTGGGCCTCCTGGGCTGGGCCCAGGCCCAGCCCAGGCCCAGCCCAGGCCCAGCCCAGGCCCAGCCCAGGCCCAGCCCAGGCCCAGCCCAGGCCCAGCCCAGGCCCAGCCCAGGCCCAGCCCAGGCCCAGCCCAGGCCCAGCCCAGGCCCAGCCCAGGCCCAGCCCAGGCCCAGCCCAGGCCCAGCCCAGGCCCAGCCCAGGCCCAGCCCAGGCCCAGCCCAGGCCCAGCCCAGGCCCAGCCCAGGCCCAGCCCAGGCCCAGCCCAGGCCCAGCCCAGGCCCAGCCCAGGCCCAGCCC